>JAMWET010004424.1:0-2500 GCA_024036415.1 Prochilodus magdalenae
GATCACTACAATTAGGTAATTTATGTGACTGTACATATTCTATATTAATATTCACAGAATATTCATAATAATGATGTATAATAAATTTACTATATATATATATATATATACATAAAATTAATAATACATTAATACATATAATGCATATAATACATAACAAATTAGTTATTTTATCTTCAAATGAAAACTCTGTCATATAATTTAATTATTAATTATTATCCTGTTATATTATTAAGGATTTTTTCGAGTTTGTTCAGTGTAACTCACAGCAGGTCAGCAGGTCACATATCACTGAGAGCCACAAACATACAGTCAGGAAGGAAAGCATGCAGGTAAGTACACCGAGATCCCTGAGCGCTCAAAGGTTTACCTTCCAACATGACAACGACCCGAAGCACACAGCCAGGAGAACTCAGGAGAGGCTTCAGAGAGAGTCTGGGAATGTCCCTGAGTGGCCCAGTCAGAGCCCAGACCTGAATCCAACTGAACGTCTGTGGAAGAGCTGAAAATGGTGGTGTACTGATGTTCCCCATCCAACCTAACAGAGCTTACAAGGACATCCCAAGAGGAACGGGCAACAGTGTCCAGAAACAAGTGTGCCAAGCTCGTAGCTTCTTTCCCAAGATGCCTTGAAGCTGTAATTGCCAAAGGTACATCAGCCCCGTATCAGGCTGAGAGTGTGTACAGATATGTAACTCCTAATTAATTTTTATCAGTAAAATAAAACTGTATATTCTCTAAAAACGTTTTTGATTGTGTGTAAAAAAAGAATCTAGAATAAATCTGTAACATAATAAAACATGGAGACGGTGAAAGGGGTGTGTAGACTCTCCAGCTCGACTGTATTACTCAGTAATATATTTACCTGGTTATATTTGATCATTTAAGTTAATAAATAGAAGACTGATTTAACTTTAAAAGGGGAAAAGATGAAGAACAATACAGTACAGTGTTACTGGGAGAGTTTAATGTTGGAACCAGTATGATGAATTATTTAAAATGGACCATTTTAAATCATTTTAATTTTAATTTTACCATTTACAGATCAAATCTGGAACATACAAATAAACAGATCCAAACAAGACACAAAGAAGGAGGAAAAGAGGTGTGGAATGGTAAAGGGGGATTCACAATCTTTAACAAATACACATCAGAGACTGATAAAGACCTTTACCATTCGAATATCCAGGATATATATTATTTCATATTTCTAAATACTGTATCTAGTTCTAGATATTTCAGTGAACTAGAATAACCAACAAAATCATTCATGAAAGAGGGAAAAGTATATCAGTAAGGTATTTATTACCCATAATAATAACTAGTGTATATCAGAAACATCACGTGGGTAGACCATACTGAATTTCTGTTAGACTATTTATATTAAGAGATAATTAATTATACAGATCATTCCAGGATTAATGTAAACTCACAAGAGAAGAATGAATGTTCTAGTGATTCTATTTCTGTAGTGTAAAAACCTCCACTAGACATGTAGATCTCAGTGTTTTTATTAAAATGTGTTTTAGTTTTAGTTGTTATAGAATGAGATAAATAAGAAAAGACCGTCTATAAGAACCAAATATCTGTCTTATTATACCTGTTTATAACTTTATGAATAAACTTATCCATCTTCTTATCAGACAGGTGTGAATCGTGTACCTGGAGTGCAGGTAAGTCACATGGTCTGTTGTAATATCTCTAATGCAGTAGAGGGAGCAGAACAGCACTGCACACCTGAATATGATCCCTCTTCATGTTTTAAACCTAATGTGTTAATAACCCAACCATCACATACAAACCACTACACTCTAAATACCAGATGTTCCAGGTTTACAGGGTGTTTGGCTTTATCCCAGCTTTTCAGTCAGAGAGCTGAATAGAGACTCATGGCTCCACTCCCTTCCTTCCTGCTTCCACTTCCTGCTCTGGTGCCAGACTGATCCAGTTTAACTTGAAAGTGTAAGTAAATCTGTCCGTGTGAAGAACGAGGCAGATCAGCGTTTGGAGAGAAAGCAGAAGGTAAAAACTAGAGTTTAACGTTCTCAGTTTATTTAATGACTTCATGAAGGCGATTCAGACTCTGAGAGAGAGAGAGAGAGAGAGAGTGCGTGTGTGTGTCCGTGTGTATATATGTATGTAAGTGTGTTTCCGTGTGTGCGTTCGTGTGTGTGTCTGTGTGCGTGTGCGTGTTTAACGAAGCTGCGTCAGGCTAAATGTACCAGGCGCATATATTAGTGCACATTTGGAGACTCGTTTATTAGGGGGTTTATGCTACACTATGAACACAGTGGCAGGAGAATTCCTGTAGGACCAGGTCTTCTGTTTAGAAGGAAGTCCTGGAACCTGACTGGAGACTAAAAATGATGGGAATGCTGTTTTTCTGCTTTGGCTGTATTTAGGGGGAGGAGCTTCTGTGTTCGGGTTTTAGATGGTGATTTGTAAATGGACTGTATGTCTGAGGAGCAGCGTGGATATGTCTATGGATATGGCTTATGTC
>JAMWET010004424.1:7500-22533 GCA_024036415.1 Prochilodus magdalenae
TATATTTATTGTTGCTTCTTTCTCTTTTTATCAGAACTGGCTCCTTCTTCACATCAAAAGCTCAAATCCACCCTGAAAGAGAAATGTCAGAAAATTAATGAAGGAATCTCAAATCCTGGAACCTCCAAACTTCTGAATGAGATCTACACAGAGCTGTACATCACAGAGGGTGGGAGTGGAGAGGTCAATAATGAACATGAGGTCAGACAGATTGAAACTACATCCAGGAGACCAGTAATACAGGAGACACCCATCAAATGTAACGACATCTTTAAAGATAAGTCCATCAGAACTGTGCTCACTAAAGGAGTTGCTGGAATTGGAAAAACAGTCTCTGTGCAGAAGTTCATTCTGGACTGGGCTGAAGGAAAAGCCAATCAGGATGTCCTCTTCATATTTCCACTTCCTTTTAGAGAGCTGAACCTGATGAAGGAGGAACTCAGTCTGGAGGCTCTTCTTCATCAGTTTTTCAAAGATACAAAGAAATTAAAACCAAGAGATTATGATCACTACAAAGTCAGTGTTTATCTTTGATGGTCTGGATGAATATCGACTTCCTCTAGATTTCCAGAATAATAAGAGTGTACTTGATGTAACACAGTCAGCCTCAGTGGATGTGCTGCTGACAAACCTGATCAAGGGGAATCTGCTTCCCTCTGCTCTCCTCTGGATAACTACTCGACCAGCAGCAGCCAATCAGATCCCTCCTGACTGTATTGACCAGGTAACAGAGGTACGAGGGTTCAGTGACCCTCAGAAAGAGGAGTACTTCAGGAAAAGGATCAGTGATCAGAGCCTTGCTGAAAGATCCATTACACATGTGAAGTCCTCCAGAAGCCTCTACATCATGTGCCACATACCAGTCTTCTGTTGGATTGCTGCCACTGTTCTAGAGAGGATGTTGGGTGAAGCAGAGAGTGGAGAGATCCCCAAGACTCTGACTCAAATGTTCACCCACTTCCTGATCTTTCAGATCAAACACAGCAGCCAAAAGTACCAAAGAAGTGACACTGATCATGAGCAGACTAAAGAGATTATTCTGGCACTGGGAAAACTGGCTTTCCACCAGCTGGATAAAGGAAACCTGATCTTCTATGAGGAGGATCTGAGGGAGTGTGGCATTGATGCCAGAGAAGTGTCAGTGTACTCAGGAGTGTGTACTCAGATCTTCAGAGAGGAGTTTGGGCTGCACCTGGGAAAGGTTTTCAGCTTTGTACATCTGAGTGTTCAGGAGTTTCTGGCGGCTCTATATGCATTTCTTTCCTTCATCTCCAACAACAGAAATGTGCTGCTACAACAAGATACTGGATCAGCCAGAAGAATGTCAGATTTCCTCAAGGGGGCAGTGGACAAGGCCTTACAGAGTGAGAATGGACACCTGAACCTGTTTCTCCGCTTCCTTCTGGGCCTTTCCCTGGAGTCCAATCAGACTCTCTTACGAGGTGCACTGACACAGACAGGAAACAGATCTCATAACACAGAGGGAATAGTCGAGCACATCAAGAAGAAGATCAGGGAGAATCCCTCTCCAGAGAAAACCATCAATCTGTTCCACTGTCTGAACGAACTGAATGATCATTCTCTAGTGCAGGAAGTTCAAACATATCTGAACAGAGGAGGTTCCAGTGATCTCAGTGGAGCTAGGCTCTCTCCTGCTCAGTGGTCAGCTGTGGCATTTGTGATGCTGAATTCAGAAAAGGAGCTGGAGGAGTTTGACCTGAGTAAATTTGACAGATCAGAGGAATGTCTATTGAGGCTGCTGCCAGTGGCCAGAGTATCCAGAAAAGTTGTGTGAGTAAATTATCATCCCCTATAAACATGTAAAATACACATTCCTTATTGCTGATCCTTTAGGTCTTTCATTTAACATATTAGCAAAAACCTAACATCCATTTGAAGTACAATAATTAAAAACTAGACTCTAAATCTGATCATGAAGTGCACTCATCATATATATATATATATATAACTATATATATCAAACTCTTCCAACTGCTCTAATTGCTTTCAAAAATTTTTCCAAGGCATACTTTGCTTTCAAAGGATGCTACTAATACAACAGTACAAGTCAGAATGTAAAGCACACGCAAGAAGACTACCCTATATAGTTAGTCAGGTACAGCGATAAGTGTCCTAAGTCAGATGCACTGTTGAGTGTGAAACTTGAATCATCTCAGAATGTCAAACCTACCCACCAAGTTTCATTCCTGTCAGTTGATTCCTTCTGAGTTCAGCTATTAGTTTGATGATTGTAAATATTTTTATTGTATTTTGTATTGAATTTGAGTAAAGTCTTAGTTAATAAGTGTATAATTGTCATCCATGCTTTATATTTTACATGAGTTATTAGGAACGGTTAAATGTTCAGCCATGAGTTCCTGATTCAGTGAGATATAAATATTAGTTGACACATTGGCCAGATTCTCTGTCGACTATCGCTATGGAAAAAACAAAGAATGCAGCAGTGAAGTACTACACAAAGCTCTAGCACAAATCAGGAAATGGCTAGAAGCAAATAGCAAAAAGTAAATTGACAAAAAAACAAAATTTTTGTGTCACTATGTTTCACTTTCACTGCTTTTTTCTAAGATTAACCAATAGCATGTAGGTTTAGCAGGTTTACTGCTGACCAGTGATTCAAAGACACTGACAGTGTTTTAACTAGTTTCACAGTAACCATGTAAGCAGGTCTTATGTTTTTACCTCTACATTCACACCTAAAATAAAAACACCTCAGAACCGTCATAGTAGCGGTATTTACATGTGCTTTGTGTTTGATCATCTCAGGTTTTTTGTGCCGCAAAATATATGTAGTGTAGAAATATAATATTGTGGTACATCAAGAGTATATGTGTATATCAGGATATGTACTGTTTCAGACTGTCCTCATATGGAGCTGTTCGGTGTAAGCCTGTAGAGTCTTTAAGACCAAAAAAATCTATTTAGTTGGGTGTTTAAACGTTTGACAGGTATTGTATCTGTTGGTGTGAGTGTTTACACCTTGATAACTGTTATTTTCTCAGATGATTATCATACCATCTAATAGTGTTGCAGCTTTTCTCTGTATGTGACAGTGACATATCCTTCTTTAATTGTTTCATCTCTCTGCAGGGTGTCTGGCTTAAGTATAAAAGAGAGAGGCTATGCTGATCTGCTTTCAGCTCTGAAATCAAACTCTTCACACCTGAGAGAGCTGAATATGAACTGTAGTGATCCCGGAGAGTCAGGAGTGAAGCTGCTCTCTGATCTACTTAAAGACCCACACTGTAAACTGGAGACACTACAGTGAGTTACTAATGCCCATACACACACAAACACACCCACATGCACACATAAATATACAGTAGTTTATTATCAGTCAGGTACATAAATGATGATTCAAGAGGTACAAATTCCAGCATGTGAACAAATGTTTTAAACAGTTTTTTTTCTTATCCTGTGTTTTTCATATCTGTCTTTCTGTTAGCTACCACATTGGTGACATCTTAGCTTAACTCCTGACTGCATCCAATGTCTGATATACAACTTGCAAATAATCACATTTATTGCTACCAACCTGCAGTCAGCTTATGTAGTCTGTAGTAGCCTATGTTCGTTTTTCTTAAGCTTAACTTTAAAACTCTAATAATGCTAAGAACTGTACCTTATTTAAAACATTTCTCTTTGATGATAAATGTGCAGACATGTCTTGAGATGGGGATGTGGTAGGGACCACAGGATAAATGTAGCCCATTGCTGCATTCATAATTCCTGCAGGGACAAGGGAAGGTGTACAAGCTGAGGATGTTGATATTTTAGCACCATATACGTAACATGAACAAGGACATCCTTATGAAACCTGGTCTGAATTTGATTATATTTATTTGTTTTATTTAAAATGATCATTATAACATTTAGATTTCCATCATTATCGTTAGCACTCCTGATATCTGGAGCACACTCTTAGCACATTCCACTTCCTGCATCCCTGCATGAGTGTAGCCCTGGTTTTGAGTGATGGATTTTTTAATAGACCATGTTATATTTTTTATAACAAAACAGCAATAACAAATTCAGCAAACTTTAAAAGAGGGAATGCATTATGATAAAATAGACTCAGTCAGGGGCAACACATATAAGCCTGGAGGACTTTTTTCTGTTGTGGTCCCTTCTAGCAAATCCAACACTAGACAGCAAAAACAACATAGCATGTATAATAAAAGATCACTTTAAATAATATTACATTCATTAAAATTAGCAATACAAATATTTAAAAATAATATTTTAACACTGCCTGGCAATTTATTCCAAACAATGAGAAACATTACCTGTGGAACTTCCTCTGGAAGAAAAACTGAACGTCTTTCACCAGAATAAAATCTTTTTTAAAATAGTGAGGAACATCTCTATGGTCAATCTTATATACACAGCCAAGTCACATTATTATACTACTTCTGATGGCAGCAGCAGGTAGCTCATGAAGGAGGTCACGTGTGGTGAGCTGGCTTGGTCAGTATATACTGTAAAGTGTGCGATAGGCTCTCTGCACTCATACCCCATATTGGTGTCATGGGTAAAAGGGGCGATACATGATGCCTGCCTTCCCTGGAGCAGATGGGATCTGCCAGCAAGACAATACAATGTGTCCCCAGACTTAACTGAGTCTCTGTGGGACCCTCTTGATCGTTGTGTTCATTCTATGGATCCTCCCTCCAGCACAGCTCCAGATACTTGCAACAACCTACCAGGACCTTACTGAGTCAGCAGGTCTGGCTGCTGTCTGTACTGTACACAGTGGTTATTTTGGATGTTAAGGGCACTAAGTGACTGGAATGACTGGACTTGAGGAAAGAGTTTACAGTGGAGTGCTTCTCTGAGACAGAGGTGACCCTCTGCTTTAGTACCTGATGATTGTATTCTTCTGGATTTCATTGAAATTTGAAATGTAAAAGTTTGGGAAAGAAGACAGAGTCAGGTTCTGATGACAGTCAACCAAATCCAGCTGATTTGCAGAAGAACCCAGGTGATTTGAAGAAGGGGAAAATATTTTCTAGTAGTATTATATTTTGCAGAGCATTTTCTGTAACTTTAAAAACACAATTTATTAAATATTGAATGCTTGATTTTAATATGTTTTTTTTTAAGACAAGGCAAAACACAGGTTAGCTGGCTAGCCGCTTAGCATCTACATTGCTATTTCTTTTTTTTTTCTTATTCTTTCACAGCAAAAACAAAAAAAGTCAGTTTAAATCTTTGTACGAGTATAAATGCCAGCCTTTTAAGGAAGGGATGAACTGTATGTTTTTGTGTGTGTGTGTGTCTCTGTCTGTGCACTACTCTGACCCCCTAATATCCTCTCAGTGGCACAGGGCTTTACCTGACTTAACCAATAAACTGCTGAGGTTCATAGTATGAACATTTAATATCTCAATTATAGAGGCTAAAATGATCACACTTATTAGTATTATGATATTATTAAAATATGAGGAACATGTTTAAACAGTACAACACATCAGACTGACTTCTCTTAGACAGCTGAAAAATCTCAGGAGAGCTTTCACTGCCCTCCACCATGTTTCCCCTGACAACAAACAAACCCACAGCACACGCTGAACATATGTCAGAAATGAAGATGTGACGTAGACAGATGTTTTACTCAAATACCGTGTTCTGACCAGATGTAGTCCTTTCATCTTACTGTATTTCAGTACATTATAGACTGGCTTAAACACCACACAGCACTGACACTGTGAACCTCCACCCATCAGTACCTGAGTGTGTCCTGGTCTTTGCACGACTCTTTGTATTATTGAAATACTGCAGTTCAACCCCACCCAGGCTTATGTAGCAGACTCGAGACGGTAGTTCAGACCAAACACACACACACCCCAGGAACTGGAGATCTGAAGGTTTACTCCTGAATGAAAGTAGCATGGGGCAGTAGTACACTCACCCAGCCAAAACAGCTCTCTCCCTCTCCCTACTGATAACCAAAACATGACTGGGCTAAACATCATCAAAGTTTCATTCTAACTCAGCATAAAGTTACCACACACTGTTTAAACACACCCTGTGTCTCTAAGCTTTACATTCTGTGTGCCGTTTAACCAAGATTAATGGCATTACAGGTTTATCAAGGCATTTTAGGAGAGAGCTAATCAGTACATCCTACCCGTGCAAGCATCCACACTGCTTCTGACAAAACTGGGTGTAGCACCCTCGCATCCCTTTCCTATGTTGGGGTTAGGGGTTACTAAGCCGAGGGGCTCTGGGTTCTCTAGAATTATCAATATCACATACACTAACACAAACACGAATAGTGGAGAAAATATAATTGAGTTTAATAAAAATAGTAACTCAGTTCTTCCCTTCCTTGATAGAAAAGTAAATAAAGTTTCATATGAAATATTTCTACCACCAGATAACTGGATGAAAGAATAAATAACCACCTGTTAAAAGCTAGCACCTACGAAGTACACACTTAACAGGGCGCAGCAGTTACATTACTTAGGTACTCGGACCAAATCTAGTGCGATCTGACACTTAACACAGAACTACGATCTAATAATAAGATCTCTGATTTCCAGTAGTCACTAACACTCACAACAATACCAAGAAACTGTCGTGGAAATCTGACAAACTCAGTCTGGACTGCCCGTTGAGGAATAACAGAAAAGGATTTATTGAAGGAAAAGAAGGTTTACAGCATACAAAGAGGATAGAATATAGGAGCGCTGCCCGTTCTCCTCCTGAACGAGATATATACACTACCTACATATCTACTTGTGTGTGTGTAAAATACCCTGAATCCCAGGCCCGTTGCCGGGTAGCAGCAGGAAGATGCAAGGTCACCAACGTAGACCAGATAGACAAGAAAATCTGGAGACAGGGAGACGAGCCTCTGTATCAGTATGTCACAAGGCCCAGATGTCCAGAAGACAGAATAACATGAGCTGTACAGACACACACTCACACTCACACTCAAACACACACACACACACACACACACACACACACACACACACACACGTTCACACAACACCCCCCGTTGCAGGCCTGTGACGGTGCTTGTGTGCGGTGGGGCCTTAAAAACAGACAATGGCCTCTTCACTCTCTGAGCCAAATGAACACCGTTCCCTCGTTTTCAGGAATGTTCAGCACAGCAGCAGTCTCTCACTACCCCCGGAAGATACAGCAAGCAAGCGGGTACAGTCCTCCCTCGAAGCCGGAGGAAATCTGAACAACCCGGCAGTTCAGAGTCCTGTCTGGGTAATGTCCTCCTCGAAGCCAGAGAGAGCAGAACTCCGGCGCTCGGTGGAGCTAGCCGCTACCGCTAACTGACCTGGTTCAGCACAAACAGTCACTGCAAAGGCGCACACGCGCAGCAAAGTTGGATCAATGCGGTTTTCCCTCCTGAAGTTAGTCAACGGTCAGTTATTTACTGAACACTAACTCAGTTTATTTAACATTGTAGCCCCCAGCTACAACACAGGGAGGAACCAAAACC
Organism: Prochilodus magdalenae; assembly: GCA_024036415.1. NCBI lineage: Eukaryota > Metazoa > Chordata > Actinopteri > Characiformes > Prochilodontidae > Prochilodus > Prochilodus magdalenae. The sequence goes on from JAMWET010004424.1 coordinate 14,987, forward strand.
ATAAGAGCAAAGTCTAGCTACTTAACTGTTTAACTTGTGTATTTATTTAACTTTTAATGCACTAAAACATCAATTAGGAAACCAAAATAAAAGTTTTGGTGAAGTTCACATGAGAATATTCCTATAAATATTGCAGCAAAACAAATAAAACAGGGAAAAGTAAATAATAAAAAAGTAATAATACCTCAGCTACACTTACAGACTTAAGGCTCATTTATATGGAACATTAAATATGTATATGGACAGAGCCTTATGTCTGTACTGTATTAATTTCTTCTGGATTTGTTTACATTCCTAAAAGCTTATGGATACAGATGAAACAGAGCCGTACTGGATATCATGGAGGCATCGCAGCCAATAGTTCAAACAAGGTGTTTGTCGGTTCTGTGTCCACATGGTGAAGTAAAGGATTTACTGGGTTCAGAGACCCCCACCATCAACAGTGCTGCCTGTTTAGTCTCTTTCATAGTCTCACAAACCTCCTAATCTAAAACCAACAGAATCACATCTAAATATCATCTGAAGCTTATTATTTGCCAGATTTATGTTCAGATTTTTCTGTTCCACCTTGAAATGTGCATTTGAGCCTTTACATCCTGGTGCTGACTGTCAGCTTCATGTTCCAGTTCTCCTGTTCCAACTTAAATCGTGGAGCAGTCTTTATAACACAGAGAGCATTCTGGTGAAATCTGCTACTGTAGTTAGACTCTACACTCTGATTCATGTTACGATACAGTGATGATATTTATCTGTTCAAGTACAAGTTAACTTTCTTTACTAGAAAGTAAAAGACTTTAAGTACACTCACAGTAAAATACAAGTTTAGTAGTTTTTACATTTCAGGAGCTTTACCTCAGACATGCATCACTGCAGCTGTAGTATATCTTAGGAGCAGGAGGAGAGCAGTGATAGAGACAGGAGGAGTGGAGGATACAGGGCCTGAGGTGAGAACATTAACAGATAAACATGAAGATACCAGGGTATGATCAAATCAGTTATTTAAAATCTTTGAACATGAAGGTTTGGTATGTCACAATCTATTTAAGGGTATGTACCAAATCTATTAAATATCAGCCTTTACAGTAGTTAAGTCCAGTACTGATACTGTACATTATATTTAGTGAACCTGACGCACATCAGAGCAGAGGTTTAGGTATTGCTGTCTTGTAGTAATGGGGGTCTCTCGGCTTTAGGGGGGCAGAAACAGACCTATTAGCTGTTTATTGTAATTCCACAAATGCTGTTCCACATCACTGCACATACAGTTACTGCCTTACCTAGAGTGGAGTTTTCTTATTTTAGGGGATGGGGTGGGATTTATAGTACCAAATGTGTGCCTCCAATGTCAGAATGTCCTTGACACCCTTGTACCACCACATGTTGAAGGTGCAAGCCCACACAATGTCCTTTAAAAATGAGAAAAGGTTAGGTATATGCTGGGAGTCTCAAACTGTAAAGTCCACAAAGCATGGTAAGCTATTAATCGTACTTTTACAACATTAGATAGATGTATGTGATGAGCGCCAACTAGCAAGTGATAGGATGAACAAAAAGGAGGAGGAGAATACAAAAAGGACAAAGTTGTCCCCTAGCCCTGATCCATTTTGGAGTCAAGCTTAACTACTTGTACCATAATGGGGAAAAGAGTAAAGTAAAGTAAAACAGAAGAAAAGCAGAAACAATGTGCTGACGAGCTTTTTCTGCATTTTAGTGAAGGTGTAAATTTAATCCATCCAAATTTTATCCAGCTGTGAACTGGGCATTATACACTTGTCAATGTAGAACATGAAGGTAGAATATCCATCACCTTATACCTGAAATACCTTTCTGTGAAGGAGCTTTTAGAGGTGGTGCCTAGTTGCTATCACCACCACTGTGAAGAACTCTTAGAAAGTTTTGATCTAATAGATCATTTCACATCAGACCATCATGAGATGTAATTTTTAAAATACATTAATGGTGGAAGGGAGCTCACAGCGTCTTTCTGATTCATCACTGTTTTACCATGATCATCACTAACATATAAATCTGAGCTGGAGACTTGTATAGGTTCACTGGTGGTTTTGTATAGTAAATAAAATGCCTATCTTTGTGTGGAAGACAAGACGGCCCTGTTTCCTATCACCACCATTGTAAAGAAGGCAGAGCCTCTACAGTCAGCTAGTTCACATCAAACCTGAATTATTTTGTTTAGACCTTAACCCCTGAATTATTCAGAACCGTTTAAAAGTCACTTGAATTCTCCTTCACATGTATTTAAGCTGCAGCTTCCACAGTGACAATCATATATTTCCCTTTTTCCTTTCTTCAGTACTGAGCTCCATATGCTGAGAGTCATATCCCTCTAAAACTACACATTTAATATAATACTGCTCATGTTGGTATTTATTCTTCTCTCTACAGTCTGACTGGCTGCAGTATTACAGAGGAAGGCTGTGCTGCTTTAGTTTCAGCACTGAAATTAAACCCCTCACACCTTAGAGAGCTGGATCTGAGCTGGAATAATCCAGGAGAGTCAGGAGTGAAGCTGCTCTCTGATCTGCTAGAGGATCCACACTGTAAACTGGAGAAACTACAGTGAGTTACTGAATTACAGTCTCTGAGTAAACACACAAACACAAATATTAGATATTATTAGAATGACATAAAATAATTTTAACATAAAATCCTGCCTCCTCGTCTTGACCCTATGTGACAGTTACTTGTGTGTCTCTTGTCTTCAGTCATCTGCTGAATTCATGAATGTTTGAGATGACAGTGTTTCTGATAGATCTTCATTTCTCTCTCAGGCTGTTTGGTTGTAATCTCACAGAGAGAAGCTGTGTAGTTCTGTCTCCAGTTCTCAGCTCCAACTCCTCAAGTCTGAGAGAACTGAACCTGGGTAACAATGAACTTCAGGATAGAGGAGTGAAGCTGCTTTCTGCTGCACTGAAGAATCCACACTGTAAACTGGAGAAACTGGAGTAAGATCCTCTCTCTCTCTCTCTCTCTCTCTCTCTCTCTGTCTGTCTGTCTCTCTCCCCCCCTCTCTCTGTCTGTCTGTCTGTCTGTCTGCCTCTCTCTCTCTCTCTCTCTCTCTCTCTCCCTCTGCATGCGCGGAGCGAAGCGAGGGAATACATGAGCGTGAAAGCGACTTTTTGGCGTTTTGCCAAAGTTTTCTTTTTTTGCCTTTAAACATCTACGGTTTATTTATTTATCTATTTTCCTATCAATCTCGTGAGTGTGCACAGTTTAGCGGGGTCTCCCCTCCGTGAAGGGTCCGCCACCGGCGTGTTTCCTGGAACCATGGCGGCTCCAAGCTGCACGCAGTATGAGAGTTTGACATGCCGACATGGCGTGAAGGTGGAGTGTCGGGTGAGTGTGGAGGAGTGCTGCCGGGTGGTTGGTAGTGTGGTCGGACACAGTAATGTCGTATCGGCCTCACGGATGAACAACGCTGTGGCTGTGTTCCTGAACACTGTGGAGAAGGCCAATGGCCTCGTCCAACCTGGCATTGTACTACAAGACCAGCTCCCACCTGTACACCCTCTCAGCACCCCGGCCAAGAAAGTCATCCTGTCCAACATCCCTCCGTTTATTAAAGACGAACACCTCGCTAGAGAACTCTCCCGGTTCGGGAAATTGGTATCCCCATTCGGAAAATCAATCAATCAATTAACATTTATTTCTATAGCGCTTTTTACAACAGAAGTTGTCACAGAGCAGCTTTACAAAGAATCTTTACAAAGAATCTGGTGTTCGAGCCCCCAATGAGCAAGCCGAGGGCGACAGTGGCAAGGAAAAACTCCCTTAGTTAGGAAGGAAGAAACCTCGAGAGGAACCAAGACTCAGAGGGGGAACCCATCCTCCTCGGGTCAACACCAGATACAAGACAGCACAAGAAAGGAGAGTGTAATGTCTGACTAGTCTGTAATTATGTTGGTGGGTCATAAGATGGGTCAGCAGGATGCAGGCCAAGCTTCCACAGTGCAGGTCAGCCAGGAGCTCCATGGTGGTTAAGGGCATCAGTGGCTCCCAGTCAGGGCAGATGTAGCAACAGCATCAGGCCACACAGGATGGGCAGCAGTTCAGCTCAGACAGAGAGAACAGACAGACTGTTAGCTCTGACAGAATACCTGAACACACTATACGGTGTTAACAGAGTGCAGCGGTGACTCCGGCAGGCCTGTCTATTACAGCATAACTAAAAAGGGAGAGCCAGAAGGTCACGCAGACATGAGGGATCCCTGAGAAGTCAGCGCCCGCACCAACATTCCCAGCTTACCAAACACTCTCTGTCAGTGGACCCATAGACCTGCACCTTTTATCTATCAGAAAGAAAAGACTAATTACCAAAAGCTTGAATAAACAGGTAGGTTTTAAGCCTGGATTTAAAGATTGAGGCTGTGTCTGAATCCCGAACACTGACAGGTAAATTATTCCAAAGCTGGGGGGCCTTGTATGAAAAAGCTCTGCCCCCTGATGTAACTTTGTTAATTCTAGGCACTAATAGAGAACCTGCACTTTGAGACCTAAGGTCACGTGATGGCTTATAGTACAAGATAAGTTCAGTGAGGTAAATAGGAGCGAGGACGTTTAGAGCTTTATAAGTCAGGAGGAGAATTTTATACTCAATGCAGAATTTAACTGGTAACCAGTGTAAGTTAGATAAGACTGGGTGGATATGCTCAAACTTTCTAGTTCTTGTAAGGACTCTAGCTGCAGCGTTTTGGACTAACTGAAGTTTGTTAAGGCTTTTGCTGGAACAACAAGAAAGCAGAGCGTTACAGTAATCCAGCCTTGAAGTAATAAAGGCGTGAACTAGTTTTTCTGTGTCCTGTAGGGACAGTGCATTTCTTAATTTCGCAATATTGCGTAGATGTAGAAAAGCTATTCTAGTGATATTATTAATATGCTCATCAAAGGCCAAATCAGGATCGATCGTGACACCAAGACTTTTAACAGAGGTACCTGGTGTAACTAAGAAGCTATTTAGATTGAGTGGTAATGCAGACAGCTTGTTTCTAACACTTTGGGGACCTAGAAGAAGAGCTTCTGTTTTGTCCGGGTTCAGTAGGAGGAAGTTACTGGACATCCAGTCTCTTATGTCTTTAACACAGTCCTCTATCTTATTAAGATGAAGTGGATCATCTGGTCTAAGCTGAAATATACAGTTGGGTGTCGTCGGCATAGCAGTGAAAATTTATGTTATGGTTTCTGATTGTGGTACCGAGTGGTAGCATATATAAGGTAAATGATATAGGACCTAAGACAGATCCCTGTGGAACACCAAACTTTACTTTTGTGTGAGTGGATGATTGACCGTTTATATTTACAAACTGATAGCGGTCCCTTAAGTAAGATCTAAACCATGAAAGAGCTATTCCTGTTACTCCTACAAGGTTTTCCAGCCTATCTAGTAGGATGGAGTGGTCTATTGTGTCAAATGCTGCACTAAGATCCAGTAGGACCAGTAAGGATGAGTTACCTCTGTCAGAGAATATTAAAAGATAGTTTACAATTTTCACCAGTGCTGTCTCTGTGCTATGATGAGGCCTAAAGCCAGACTGGAATTTTTCATGTATGTTGTTCCTGTGCAGGTAGGAGCTTAACTGTTGTGCTACAGCTTTCTCTAAAATCTCTGATATAAATGGAAGATTTGAAATGGGTCTGTAGTTTGCTAGCTCATACGGATCAAGATTAGGTTTCTTAATTAAAGGCTTAATTACTGCTAGTTTAAGGGATTTTGGGATGTAACCTAGGCTAAGAGATGAGTTTATTATAGACAGAAGAGGCGTGGTTATTTCTGGCAGAACTTTCTTCACTAAACTAGTCGGAACTGGATCTAGTATGCATGTAGATGATTTTGAGGATGAAATGATTTGAAATAGATCTCTTTGTTGGAGTAGAGAAAAAGATTCCAGCCTCTCCGCAGGAGTTATACTGTGCTCTAGATTAGCATTAGCTGTACGGGGCAGTACACTTGCAGTTGTTAACTGCGCATTTTGTATTTTTAGCCTAATTGTTTCAATTTTGTTATTGAAGAAATTCATAAAGTCATTGCTACTGTATGTTAACGGTATCTGGGGTTCAGTCGCAGATTGACTCTTGGTTAATTTAGAGATTGTGCTAAATAGTAATCTTGGATTATTTTTGTTATGATCAATTAGTGAAGACAGATAAGCTGAACGTGCTACACTTAGAGCTTTTCTATAGTCTGTGAGGCTATCCTTCCAGGCAGACTGGAACACTTCAAGTTTAGTCAGGCGCCATTTACGCTCTAGTTGTCTGTTTTAGAGCTTGAGTGTGATCATTATACCATGGAGCAAGTTTCTTCTGCCTAATTCTTTTACGTTTTAATGGAGCCACTTTATTTAAAGTAGAGTGAAAAGTGTCTTCTAAGCGTTTGGTCAAAATATCTAGGTCAGTGAGGTTTATACAGACAGCTAATAGTATTTGACAGATCTGGGAGGTTTTTGATAAAGCTACGAGGTGTAGAGGAAGTCATAGTGCGCTTAACACACTATTGTGTGGATAAACCTGCAGTATGACTAAAGCTGATTTCATATGAGATTAGATAATGATCTGCTGTGGTCTGAGGAAGTATAGTTAGAGTATAGTTAGTTCTATATTCATTCCGAAGGTTTAAATTAAAACCAGAGTGTGGCTACAGTAATGAGTTGGTCCCATTATATTCTGAGTGATACTGAATGAGTCTAGGATGGATAAAAACGCTTTACTAAGTGGATCCTGTGGTTTGTCTAGGTGAATATTAAAGTCTCCAACAATTATTGCCTTATTTGAAACTGTTATTAAACTTGATAAAAAGTCAGCAAACTCCTGTAAGAATTCAGAGTAGGGCCCTGGTGGCCTGTAGATTGTAATTAATGAAAACAAGTGTTTTTTCGTTTCTTTGATCACATATATTAAGAAACAGGATTTCCGAAAGAAGAGTTTATGTGCAGCAGTCTGCTTTCTTTGGTTTATTCCTAAAGAACTGGAGTAGATGGTTGCTACACCTCCACCCCGCCCGTTTAAACGAGGACGGTGTACGTAACCGTAGCCTGTCGGGGTGGCTTCATTTAAAGCTAGATACTCTTCAGGTCTAATCCACGTCTCTGTGAGACACAGTGCATCAAAACTATGATCAGTAATAAGTTCATTAATAAGGACGGCCTTAGATGTAAGTGATCTGATATTAAGCAGACCTAGTTTCAGACTCGGTGTACGTTTATCGTGAACTGGTTGAACTGGTCTGATGTTAATTAGGTTACTAAGACTAACTGTTTGCAGTTTTCTAAAATTTTGTTTGACTCGGGAAACAGACACAGTCTCGATTCTATGGATCCAATGTGGCATCTCTAGGCAGCGAGCAGACACTCGGTTTAGCCTGTTTGTCTGCCGCCTGGTCTTGGCCCTGGTTTGTCAGCGTTTAACTCTCCTACTCTGATTAAGACTTCGTGCCATATTACAGGAAATAAGCGCAGCACCTACCCACGAGGGGTGGATACCGTCCCGACTCAAAAGACCAGGCTTACCCTCAAACGTAGACCAATTGTCTATAAGCC
>JAMWET010004425.1:0-99761 GCA_024036415.1 Prochilodus magdalenae
CAGTGTTATTTTAATGTGCTTTCGTCTGTACTTCTTTGCTTCAGATGGAAAGATAAAGAGACACGATGGATAGGAAGCTAGAAGCTAGAAGCTAGAAGCTAGAAGCCAGGTTCTTCAGGAGCTGTGTGAACACAGAAAGACTAATGATGAATGAATGAATGAATTAAATTAATTCCAATCCTTGCCGTCATTTATTCACATGCAGTAGTGTACCTAAACACTCTCTTCTCACAGATCCAATACTGCTGATCAGAACAGAGATATTCAGCCCAGTTCTGTACAGGATCAGACCCATAACCAGTTACAGCACAATGTTCATAACTGTGTGGTTGTCTATGTTTCCAGAACCTGAAAGGTAGAATCAGAGCATCTAGTGTGTTTATCAGAGCAGGGAAGAGGAAGTGTCAACAATAATACCAATTTAAAACATCAATAATAATAATAATAATAATAATAATAATAATAATAATAATAATATCAGTATTACATGTTTTATTTTTCCTTATTATTGGTATCATTATTATTATTATTATTATTATTATTAGGTTCTTGTCTAGGACACTGTTAGAAATACAGCATGGTGACTTCAATTATCAATCAAAATCATCAATTAAGTTCAGTGGTCTCTTACCCAGTGGTCACTGATGAACCGTCCACCCATCTCCAGCCTCCTTTTGTGTAACTGTAACTCAGACCAATCCAAGCTGTCTGATCTCCTCTCAGTCTATTTAATGAGGTGTTGTGGGTGGGGGGGGGTGGGGTGGGCAAGTCCTGTTGAAGTGAGATGATCACTATAACACACTACCAGGTACACATGTTCACTAACACCCACACTGAACTGCAGCAGCAGCAGCACAGCACAGTCTAATCAGGGTCTGTTACAGCACTGGATCTACACGTCTGGGCTGAGTGTAGACTGCTTGTGTTCCAGTGACTCTAATTCTCGTCCAATGAGAGAAGAGAGATTATAATCAGACACAGAGTCTCCACTGATCATCTTGAAGCTGCTCTGGTTGGGTTTGTAGAGGGGGAGAGTCTCTCCAGGCTACAGGCACTGATACTTAAAGAGCTCATTAGTGATCCTCAAGACCCTCACCTGTTCCTCTCTGCTGTCAATCATCACCATCTCTGCTCCTCTCTCTGTGCAGTACTGTCTGCTCTCACTCCAGCTCTTCCTCTCAGTAGAGATGTAGTAGAAACTGGAGTTGAAGTATCTCCATCCTGGGTCCTTAATGAGTCTCTCTGCTCAGACAGAAGGATACGAGCTGTGATCATAACACATTCATAACAGTAATGCATTATGATTCATTCATTCATTCCTTAATTAATTCATTCATGTGTGTCACTTATCACTGAAGTCAGACTTGAAAACTCAAACTAAGCCCCCCAGGTGACCTGCTACGATATCATAAACCCCTCAGAATGCTACAGAGGTGGCACAGATATGGGCCTGGTAATAACACTACCTATAATAATGAATGAATGAATTACACTATGGACAATAGTAAAATTACAGCAGTGCCAATCAGAATAGAAATATAGATTCCTAGACTTCAGATCAAAACTATAAACAAGGTATAGAAGCTTCCAGCAAGACCAGCACAAGGCACTGCAGTAGTGCCATGTCTTAACTGGGATTATGGTGACCCCTTGTGCCCACACATATTAATACACATGCACCCCCTTTACACAAGCTGTCATTTTCTGGATCATATCACATTTGTCATCCAAAGAACAGCTGCACCCGGAAGGAAGTGTGGGGTATAATGACTGTATTTATTGTGTATATGTGGAGTCGTTGTGTATATGATTGTATTATGAGTACTGGGGTCTCGGGTGTGACTGTGCTGTCCCAGAGATCTCAGCATGTACCAGTGTAGCTGGTCGCCAGCTGTTTGTTGTGCTTTAGAAGCTGAGATGCTGCTCAACCACTATCTATGACCATGCTGGTTGACCAGCATGCATTGGGTTGGACCGGCTTAGCTGCTCCTTTGGGTATAAATGCTAAGCTGCTGTAAACTATAACCAACAGTTAACTTAGAAATCTGATTTTAGTCTTATGAAGCGATGTGTTAAAATACTGGTGCAGTTTCCAGCGATTCAGTGAGGAAACCAGGGACACACCGATACCAATGACATCGGATTAGTGATTCAGTGTTCACCTACTTACCCAGTTCGCAAAACAATGTCTCAAATTCATCTCTCTGTGTCTGTAGCTGGTCTCTCTCTACAGTCAGGTTGGCGTAACCGGTCTGTAGCTGGTCTCTCTGTATAGTCAGGTTGGCGTAACCGGTCTGTAGGTGATCTCTCTGTAAAGTCTGGTTGGTGTTACTGGTCTGTAGCTGGTCTCTCTCTATAGTGAACTTGAACCACAGTACTGTGATGGTAGCCAGCAGGAGGACACACAGCAGCCCCAGACACCCTGTAGCCAGGTTGCAGCCTCTGCTCCCTGCAGTGTAAAAGTAGAATTTGGATACGTTGACCATCTTTGAGATCTTTATAGCACTGGCCACAAATGCAGAGCCTAAAACCTACACACAGTGAATGTTTCCCGGTCAGTACAACACTCAGTGACACTGCTAGCTGTGCTGTGATAGCGCTGACTGATATATAAAAATTAATATCTATAAATGAATGTAGATAGGAGATTGTGTTTGGCTACCTGGATGATGTGTTTGTTGGCTTTCCTTGGTGTTGGTGTCCTCCATCTCTGTGGTGGGCTCCTGGCCTCTAATACTGTCTGCACTCTCATAGATATCCACCACCATCTCCACTCGCTCTCCTCTGTTTAGATCCAGAGTGCCGAACACATCATATACATTACCATGCATCTCTAATCGATAAGGGATTCTCAGAAGCACAGACAGAACTCTGGGTCTCTGTGAGGAAGGACACGTCTGCACAGCTAAGCCTCTCGGCTTGTATGATCATAATCATAGTCTTACAGTGTCAGTTCAGGAAGTGACCAAGCATCTTAACCTGAAAATGGCCTTTCTGTATGTGTAAACACAGCACAGCTTATCCACCAACTGTACTTCCCTGAAGTAGCTCATACAGCTTATAACTTTCATAACTTTTTTTTTCAAATTTTGTTTCAGTTTTTCAGACCACTTCCTATATGTTAACGTAACAGCTACGTTATTAACGTCACAGCTGAAAAAGAAAGGCCAATCCCAGTAAACATCTTAACCTTTTGAACTGTGGAAATGACTTTGCACATGCATCTTCAGAACGACATCCTTTTCCAAGTTTTGGCGAATCTACCATATGGGTGACCGGTCAGGAATATCCATGTCTACCTACACGGAATCCTCTCAGTATCTAATAAACCATAGAAACACCCGCAACCAGCATCATAACGGGTGCTGATGTTAACTGACACTGATGTCTTGGTGTAAAGAGACGATTGTTGTTGTGTTCTGTTGTGTTGTGTACACTGGTGCAGCATGGACAGGACAACTCTCCAGCAAGCTGGAGTTAGTGATGTGTGTAGGCATGAGATGCAGATGTGCAGATTCAATGGAGATGAGGTACCATGAATCCAACGCCCAGAGGATCCCAATCTGGCTCTGTCCAGAGCATCCTATTGTATTGGTCAGCGCTTTACTATGGAGACTATAGTGAGGACAACCGTACAGCTGTGTTTCAGCAATGACTGTGCTCATAAGAAGGCCTCTCTGGATTCATTTTGATATACAGTGGATTAGAATAGCTGATGCGTCTTAAAATGTCGATTGATTATTGGCCTGACTGCGTTCAGTCCCAGGGCACACGATGTCTAACACAAAGCACCATCCTTCAACAGCTTACAACAACTTCCTCTGGTTTTGTGGTCCTGCCCACATCCTGATCCTAACTCTGAGCGACTGAACATCTCCTGTATGTGTAGACAGTGTTATGCCATTCAGTGGATGGAGGTCACATGATTTGGTTAACGTGGGTTCTCCATAGGTGGCCTCATACTGATATCATATTAGGTAGACAATGGAACTTTTTTACCTTTGCTAGAAGACAGTACACTGGACACATCTACGTTACCTTCACAGGAAGTAGCACAGGAAGTAGCACAGGAAGTAGCGCTGAGTCAGCTAATTAAAAACGTCTTTGTGTGTTTAGTCAGATAGAGGAACTGAGTGGCTTAAACAAAGAGACATCTTCATTAACCAGCCATCTCACAACCCTGATCCAGCATTCCTGCCCCAGGCCTTCAGAGTTTCTCAGCATGTGGGCCATGAGGCAGCCTCTAGTGGTCCAGAGGGCAGACACAAGACTACATGCACACAGACCGCTCCGATGACTGCCCTTAACACCACGTCACCGTCGCCAATGACTTCAATGGTGTCGTGCCAGACTGTCATGGAGTGACTCCGAATGGCAGCAGGTCATCTTCAGTCCCGCATTTGTCTTGGTGGAGACGACCAACCAATCCATGTGTGGAGGCACTGTGGTCAGCACCCGGTTGAACAATCTGTGGTTAAGTGCCACACGCCCAGAAGGCCCACCTCCATCTGTACCACGAAATCTGCAGGAACTGTGTGAGCTGATGTTCCAGCTGCAATATGCGATCCAACACCACCTTCTGGGTGGAGCTCTGCTATTGATGATTCTGCTGTGGGTAGTTCTGAAAGACACATGAAAAGACAGAAACGGAAGCAAGCGGGTCACCTCTAACCACACAGATCCTGCTGATAGTAACCTCTTCCCACACTGACCAAGCCCATTTCCTGCCACACAACAACACAAATAACCTCCACCCAGCCTCCACTAACAAACAATAACAACAACACTGAAGCCTCCTTTGGGGGGTGCACTCTGCATAGCCAGTAGTAGTGTGATACATAGCCTGTCCCCCCAAATTCAAAAGACATCCGTGCCGTCAGTGTGTTCTTTCACCGCAGCACCCACAACTAACCTCTCAGCTGCTTACCACATCCTGTACTCCCATACTGGAGTGACTGACAGTTCACTTTCACTTTCACCAGCACCACTGCAGCGCTGTAGCGAGTGCCACTTCATGCTTTCTCATGCTGGCCCTGTCATTGAGGTTTCCCGTGACGAGTCTTGCCCTGCAGTCTTGCCCCATCTTCGTTCTTCTCGAAGTTCACCAATGAGCTTGTTTGCTGGCTCTGTGTGGCTGGTTTGGTTTTGACCTATCGCCGGCCTCATGGTGTTTGGTTCTGTTCTTATCCCTTCTGGTGTGTTTGCTCTGAATTGGTTGCTGAGTTGCTGTTGATCTCTTCCCCTCTTAGTAAAACCCGCTTCTCTGTTAGCTCTGCTCGAGTTGAGGTTTGTCCGGTTATTGTTAAAGAAATTAGCCAAAATCGTCATTACCAAAACCGTCACTACTTAAGATTCAGTTTTCATAGTGACATAACAGAATTTTTATTTATTCTAACAAATTGTGTTCTATTTTCTGTTACATATATGTATATATATATGTGTGTGTGTGTGTGTGTGTGTGTGTGTGTGTGTGAGTGTTAATTAGTATCTTCATGCTTACATAGTGTCTTTAGAAATTGGTTGTGGACCTGCATTGACTTCTAAAAAGCAATTCTTGCCTGGAAGCGAAATGCTTTCCAAGCCATGAAACACAGAAGCAGTCACTTTCCATCATTTTCCAATTTCAATCACAATTCTTAGAAGAATTCCCTCTAGACTGGGATTTTAGCCACTGTTGGTAGACCCATATGACCGAGCTCTTCCATACACCTGCAGATTCAGTCACAATACCTTTCATCTCATTTTGCCACGCACACTTTCAAGTGTTTATTTCTTCCACCATTAGGACGTCCGGTCAACTGCTTAGCTAGCTAGCTACATAGGTAAATTAAAAACACCACAAAAACAAGTTTCATGGTGTAACTGTCGAAGTGATGCTGTGCCTTTAAGAAAGGAGGATTGTATTTACATACTCCTGTGTGACCCCTGCAGAAGAAGAGAGCAGAGTAAAGAAGAGAGCAGAGTGAAGAAGAGACTGGGTTTCTGCAGTTTTATCCGTCTGCACTCTCTGTAAGTCTATCATGGAGCTCAGCTATAGTCTAACCCATGTACAGTTACAAGGAGAAGTATGTGAACCCTTTGGGATACTTGGATTTCTGTATACATGGGTGTATACATCAGTGTGTTCTGATCTTCATCTAAGTCACAACAATAGACAAACTCAGTCCGCTTGAACTAACACCACACCAAACATGCTGTGTTTTTACTGAACACAACATGGAAACATTCCCAGTGCAGGGTGGAGAAAGTATGTGAAGCCAGTATGTGTATGTGGAGTGAGGAGTCAGCCGAGCTGGAGTGTGATTGGAGTGTGAGATTGGATGTGTTGGTTAAAGCTGCCCCTCCCTATAAAACACACCAGATTTGAGTTTGCTGTTCTCAAGAAGCATTGCCTGCTGTCTCGCACGAAAGAGCTCTCAGAAGACCGACGTTCAAGAATTGTTGACTTGCATGAAGCTGTTGATGTTCATGTGTCCACGGTAAGAGAGACTGTCTACAAGTGGAAAAGGTTCAGCACTGTTCAAAGTTTAACACGGAGGAAGCCACTGGATGCAATTATTTGCAAATCTCATAGGCCCATATTTTATACTGTAGAACATAGAACACATATCAAATATTGAAACGTTCCTGACAGACAGGGTTTGATGGCTCCTGTCTGTTAAACCATACTGGGCGTTTGAGCCTCACAATACAACGTTGTACCAAACATGAAATCGTGAGCACCGTAGGAAGTAAGGCCAAGGCAATGTGGGTGTTAGACCAACCATGTGTTTCCTGTGACAGACAGAGAACTGAACAGTATCAGACGGCATCACCCATCTGACAATGTAGGGTTCGACAGTTGGAGGGGATCTAATGTAAAGTATATTAAACCGGCGGGCAAATCAAAGGGCAGGGTAAAAGTGTAAGGGGCCGCCCGCGCTGTGGTCCTCCCGCCACCAGAGGGAGGCCATGCTCTACCACTCCCAGTAATCAGGCTGATTGAGAACACCTGGTTACTGTTCTTATAAGGACTGCCCACTGGTCAGACGGTGCCGAGTCTGGATTCTGTTCGGTCATGCCGGAAAGGAGAACGAGTTTGCTGACCAGCCATCTTGGGTCCTCCGCATCGAGGCTGCTTTCAGTTTCTTTCCCTGTGTTGTTAAGAAGTTATCTTTTACTACCTCTCTTTAGTTTCAGGGTTTAGGCGATGCTCGTTATCCTTTCCCGAGTATATGCTCTTTTAGTTTACCGATACAAACGGAGTGCCCACAGTTTAGTCGCCTTCTTTCTTTGTTTATCAGCGAAATTCTTCTCGGTTTTCCCCCATTTCTTTACCCTTTGTTCATATAGAAGCTGTGCCAGTTTCACTTTCGGTTCTGCGGTGGCGCAGCGCTTAGCACGTTGCCTTCTCGGCATTTCTAACTCTGTTGGCGGCGGTTCGAATCCCGCCGGTTTCATTTTCGTTTCTTTCCCCGTTTTTCCGTCAAACTCTTCACCGGTTCAAATCCCGATCAACAACATCTGCATTTGAGTCCACTTAAATAAATAAATGAGACAACAATCCAAAGAGGACTCTCTCCCTATAAGGATTGTTGCCCCATTTACAAAAAGGGTCAAAGACAAATGCAACCTTTTGTTTGGAGCAAACAAACTATCTGTACAAATAGCTGCACCCAGAAGCAATACATCTATGTATTTGTTTTCATAATCGATGTGCTATCTAAATGACTATGGTGATTCAGAAAGTCAGTGATGTAACCAGAAGCCTTATTATGATAATATTGGTTTGTTTAGTTGATTCCAAGAAAAAATCAAATACCAACCCATTAAACAAGTGCAGGGTGGCATCTGGACGTTGTTGACAACATTCCCAGTGTGTTTGTACATTTAGCTGCACTGGCTTTCCACTGGATATAACTAATGAACAGACTCACTCTTAATCTTTGAAACATCTTTCCTCTAAACTCACTTACTCATCTATTCCAGCTACAGATGGTCCAATCAGACTGATTTCAAGTCAGCAAGGCAGCGTTGCTACTGACGCCACCTTCTGTGCAGTTCATCTTTTTACAGTTTTGGACATTTAGCTGGCTAAGTGGTGCTTATTCTTCTCACAGATCCAAACACAGTGGTGATCACATATATAATCAGTTCTTTAGAGGATCACTCCAATGGCCAGTTACGGCACAGCCTCCATAACCGGTGGGTTCTCCGCGTCCCCAAAGCCTGAAAGAGAGGATCAGAGCATCTACTGTTTTATCAGAGCACTGTATGAGTTCAGTTGAGTGATCTCTTACCCAGTGCTCAGTCTAGAGCCATCCACCCATTTCCAGACTCCCATTGGTTATTCTCTCTGCCCTGTCCCCTCGGTGATGTTTGCCTGGTTCATGCTTCATTACCTGACTTATAGCTTGGCATGCATTGATCCAAGTGTGTTAGTCCTGACACTTATAAATACTTAAGTACCTAATAAAGTTCAGTTACAGTACATCTGCATGTACTTCATACTTTGTGGTGTCCAGCAGGGGGCTCTGTCAACACAAGCACACAGGAGCATGAACAATGTGAGGGTCTGAGATCATCACTAAAGGGTCATCACTGTTGCTCCCCATATATGAGACGTCCATGTATGTGTCGTGACTGGAATGCTGAAATGCTTCATGACCTGTCTGCAGTGTCACTGCTACTACACTCATCATCGAGGAAATGGTTCCACCTGCCTGCTCATGCATGTGATGTAAGCAGGGACGGGCCTTATCCCTGTAGCTGACTGACTACGTAAGGTTGACCTGATGCCTCTGCTTTCCATTCTGACTCGTGCTGTTGTGTTTGTAGCTTCCTTCGGAAGCAGTGTGTGCCTCAGAGAAGAGTTCAAAAGCAATACAAGCAGTTGTTAGACTTCAAGAGGGCATGCATCGTACGGCTCCGGGGAACGGGATGGTCTTGACGTACTACACACCATACCAGCGACATGAAGGCTCTGGGAGACCCACACACCGAGAGGCAGAACCGGTATGCACAGAGAAACCCAACAGCCACCACTGCAGACATTCAGTGATGCCCTCAATGAGTGATCCTGTTAGTGCCAGCACCAGTGGCAGACGCCTACACCATGCAGGACTACATGCATGTAGACTGTTACAACAGCTGCCCTTAACACCACATCAACGGCACCAAAGACTGCAATGGTGAAGTGCCAGACTGTCATTAAGTGACTCAGAATGGCAGCGGGTCATCTTCAGTGATGAGTCCCGCTCTTGTCTTGGTGGAGACGACCAGCGAATCTGTGTTTCGTAGCACCATGGTCAGAGCCATCTCCAGATCTATCCCTGATAGAAAATGTGTGGGATGCTATCGGACACACTAACACTTAACCCTACCGCAAAATCATGGGAGGGGGCACCATTAGGAATCTCTGCAACTCCATACCCAGAAGCCCTAGTACTAGCCATGATAGAAAGGTCACATCTGCTGGGCTCTGCCATACAGCTCACACAAACAGCCCAGGGTTACACCTTTGTTGGGGGTAACTGGTATTGTACATCAAGAAGACTAGAGAAAGACCAAGATAAAGACAAGGACAAAGAGTCCCGTAGCACTAAGACATGCTAAAAGCTACACTTGGTATGAAGGTAATACCTGAACAGTTATTGAAACTAGTTTTCCTTTCCCCCAGGTTTAGAACTGATGTTAAGACTTTGCTAACATACCAGCGTCAGGAATTTCCCTCCTGTCAAGCAGATACAGCAGGCAAGTGTGAGCTGTGCTGAATTCACTCTTCAAACACATCTACATGTGCAGCAGTCATGTGACTTCTTGGCACACCACACGGGCGCTTCACTTCCAGTCACAATCGCACTTCGTTATAAAGGTCAGGCTTGTTTTAACCACTCTAATACAGGCCATCAGACCACACAGGCCCTCAGACCATACCGGCTACACAGCCGGAAACGTGCTTAATACAAGCCTAATTATCAGCCAATAATAATTCAGTTTAGCTCATTACACAGAGAGAAGAGAACTCTGAGAACTTGGGCTGGAGTTCTGGATGGCTTCTGCTTGAGGCCTTCTCTTTTCCAGTGGACACAGGACTGATGGACACTGAGAAGACGGGTTGGTGGTGGGGATTGAAATTCATAGTGGGGTTAGTTTGGAGGGAGGAGGGGTTTCTCTTAGGCATACCCTAAGAGAGAGAGAGAGAGAGAGAGAAAGAGCGATTGGGAGGTAGCTCACAAAAGAAAGCACATCTATGACATATAACCTACATACCAGGCTCAGACACGGCCATGAGTCTCAGCTTCCTGTCAGTCCTGTGGTTTTCAAGCACAGGGCTCAGTGCTCAGCCGCAGAGAGCAGCGCAGTGATGAACAATGACCCGAATGACCCGAAATACACCAAACAGTGGAGATGAGTGAATGAGACACTGAGAGATTAGAAACCCTGAACAGTCAGCTGCTAACACTGAACTCATATTCAGATGGGCTTCTGAAAGTGTTACGAGGTTTCAGCTCTCACCTCAACTTCCTGTCCTGGGAGCAGCAGACACTGAACACTACCTCTAATACAGAGTCAGTCTACAGTAGAGAGCTGGAGGCTGCAGTGACTGTATTCAGGGAGCAGAACTAAAACAAGACCAGCTAAAGCAAGAATCCGTCTTCCAGCCTCTTTACGGCGTAGACCAGAACCGGAGAAGATGGATATATATGCGAACACAGGAAAAGCAGTAGATGACCGATCCGCCGATTCCAACAGAAAGAAGAACTGCTTTGAGGATACCTATGAGAATGAAGACGTCCCAGAGGCTCGTGTGCTCCCCAGCCATAAAGGAACAATGACCTCAGGTAGACGTACACATGGTTAAAGCCGATCGTTTACATGATAAAGAGCTTTTAGAATTATCCCTTCCATTTTACTTTAATGATAATCAGACATGTATCTCCATTTGATGTTGGTTTATACTTCTGTTCATCATTTGAACACAGCAGCTGCCTTTACATTGGGCGAGAATGTCAAGGTAAATGGACCAGCAGAAATGGCCCACCAAAATTGCTTGGTAACAAGTCTGGCTCCATAGACTTGACTTGACTTGTAAATGAATGAGGTTTTTGGCCTCTCCTGTAAAGCTACCATTTTGGAGATACTCGTTTTCCCTTGTACAGCGGTGATATGTGAGTTTATTACACCTGCTGGGGGAAACAGGTGATTCTTCTAGGGTTCTTTAGTTAAAGAAGGGGTTGTTATAGCTGTGCGTTCCCCAACGAACCATGATACCATGGATAGTTCTTAAATGGTGAAGCGGTTCTTCGGACTAGTGGAAAATTGGTTATATATTGTCGGTTTGGTGCTATTTAGAAGTCACTCACTCGTCCTCTACACTGCTTATCCTCCTGGGTCACAGGAAACCACATGCAGACACGGGTAGGAGAACATGCAGTCTCCATGTAGAAAGGACCCCTGATGGCCTGGCCGGGGGAATTGAACTCTAGTTCCTGATAGACAGCTATTTTAAATAGAAGATTGTCTGTGTAATAGAAAGTTGTGGAGGTTCTATAAAGTTCTAAACAGGGCAAACCTGCATCACCAAAACCATAGTTGGACAAAGAGCTGCACCTAGAAAGAATCAGTCGACAAGAATGAAGCCTGGTGGGTAGGTTTGGCATTGTGAGACATGCAAACGATTGACGTTTCAAGCAAGGATGGGTCTTATCACTGTACCTGACTGATCCAACAGCCACTAATGTTGAATGCAGTGTTGCCTCCATGTCCTTAACACCACGTCAACGTTGCCACAGACTGCAATGGTGTCATGCCAGACTGTCATGGAGTGACTCAGAATGGCAGCGGCTCATCTTCAGTGACGAGTCCCGCTTTAGTCTTGGTGAGACGACCAACGAATCCGTGTGCGGAGGCACCGTGTTCAGCACCAAGATGAACAGTTTGTTGTCACCAGTC
The DNA here is from genome assembly GCA_024036415.1 of Prochilodus magdalenae. Lineage (NCBI taxonomy): Eukaryota > Metazoa > Chordata > Actinopteri > Characiformes > Prochilodontidae > Prochilodus > Prochilodus magdalenae. Next base: position 11,935 of record JAMWET010004425.1, read on the forward strand.
GACATGTGGAGAAGACACCTCCACCCCTACCATACAAACTGCAGGAACTGTGTGAGGATATTCAAGCTGCATGGGATGGATTATCACAGGACACCATTAGGAACCTCTATAACTCCATGCCGAGACGTCTGGCATGTTGCTTTAGCCTGACACCATACTGAGAGACACTACTTCTGTATGTGTATCTCAATAAATATTGATCATATCAGTCTAATCGATCATCATTTATTGTTCCTGGTGACCTTTATCTTCCTTCCCAATAGAACTACAATCCCAGACTTCCTTCTGTGTGCAGCTACTTGCATGTACAAAGCCAAGTGAGTGTATAGAGTGCAAAGTACACGCTCTCTCAGACAGAAACCACTTTTCCCAGCTTCCTGAAACAGCTTGCTGGAATTCCAGACCTTTTCTCTGGTACAAGGTGTTTCCACCGGTCCTGTAAAATCCGGAATCGTCCTTTATTTAGTAATGAAATGTTGCGTCTCATATTAAACCAATAGGGGACACGATTTGTTCTGTATTTCCATAAATGTCTGATTCACACGTCTGTCACACACACATGAATGATCTCGAGCTCTCTCTGGGCACAGTGTTTGGTGAACCGTGGTGGATCATTGCTCATTAAGCCCAGAAGTTGGATCGACAGTCTTCATTTTAAAGCTCAGTTCCACAGTAGGTCCCTGACATCTAACATCAAACTGCTTCACCCACAAACATGGAGATTCTGTCTCTCTTGAGTAGCTAGAGCTGTAGCACTGGACTGCCTCAGGGTGGCACTGTAGTAAGCTGTTTAACTTGTTGGTTGTTTATAGCCCATAAGCTGTAACTGTACCTGGGGCATAATACCACAGAAACACTTCCCAATATGTGTTGCTGTGCGCTCCAGGCTCCCAGAAGAATTAGGAGTGTGTTTAACTGGGAGTCTGCTTTGGACATCCTGCTGGCCTCAGTGTTATAGTGGATCTTGTAAGACCGGGAACCTAATGCTGCTGTAGTGGAAGTATTGACTGGGTTGCCAGTTGGCTCACTGCAGGGAGCATTGCTGCAGGGAGCTGGAGGGAGCGTTGCTGGAGGTCTTGAGGGACTGAGTTGGGTTGTGCTGGATGATTCTTTAGCATGTACATTTTCTATACGGAGATTTTGGTAAATTTCTTTATGGATAATGCAGTGATGCTCTTTCAGTCTTTTATATGGCTAGCTATCAGCAGTGCAGTTAATATCCTCTTCCCTGATTTTGTACTTGGTAATTAATGTTCCTGTTTTGTTCTGTTTGAGTGTTTAATAAACTCTGTGCTGTTGCCTTGAATTTCCCAATTTATTAGTACTAATAATATAATACGACCAAAGAAAAACATCTAATCACATTTTCAATATTGTCATTTTAGCACAGCAGCTGCTCTTTACACTTGTCACATCCCTCTCTGTCTGTCTGTCTGTCTGTCTGTCTATGTGCCTGTCCTTGTTCATATGTCAAACTACGCCCCCTGTGGTTGCTTCATGGCATTGTATTACTTTTTTCTGCTCCACCCTGGCTCCACCTTGGCTCCAACCACTCCCACACCTGATGCTAATTTGTACTCATTTGGACTTGTATTAAGACCCCTTTGTTTGCCCTGCCGGTCGTGAAGTCGTGAGTCTGTGCCGTGTTTCCTCTCAGTTCTTGTTCGCTGTGTTCTGCAGTGTTAGTATTCTAAGTTCTGAGTTTTGACCTTGTTTCGTTCCTGTTTGTCGTCTCTCAAGTTATGGGCATGTCTTTGTTAATACCCACCTGTATTTTGACCCCGGTTTCCCAGACAAGCTCAAATAAAGCAACTAAGACAGAGAGAGATGTGACAACACTGGATGAAAGTTTGCTTGGAAAGAAACGTCTTTAGATTCATTTACACTGAAAATAAAGAAGGTTAAACTCATTGATGATATAATTGGCTACTGACTCCTTACACTGTGGGGATCACATCCAGCTCGGGAAAAAATTTAGGAGACCACCTCAAATGATCAGTGTCTCTAGCTGTACAGGTTCTGGGTTTGTGTTGGACCAGAATTCCTCAGTTGTGTTTGATTCTCTACACTACTGGAAACACGTCTCCTAAATTCCAGATCAGATATTGTATTAGATCTGTGTATTTAGAAAATCACTAATGACCCCCAGAAGCCTGTTTTTAGAACCATGCTCGCTGTGCATTTCACCCCAGCCACCGCTCGCCAGTCTCTCTGTAGGTCACTTGAGGTCATCCTACGGTGGGTAAGGGACATTGGAATGAGGTGGTGCTCATCACGGTCAGTAGGGGGTGTGGCCCTCTGCCAGTCTGTAGCTGTGTTGTCCTGTGTGTTGGCTGCTGGACCTTGTTCTTATGAACCAGACGCTCACTGTATCTGCCAGTAAAGCTAGAACCCAAGCTTCTGTTCTTCAGGAAGAACCTGCTGTACATGTGGAGATGCTGATTCAGGAAGAAACAGGACAGTTGCTTATTTGTTTCCAGAGCCGTATGTCATTGATCAGCCTTAAACCCTTAGATCCAGCCTTTTAACCTGATCGTTGGCTCCCTCTAGTGGACCTCTAGGCATACTCACATGCTTTGGCACACGTTTGGCCCAGTGACTGGTACACCAGAAGCCTACTAGAGTGGAAGTGATATTGGAGGAGCGTTAAAGGCCTGTATTTTAATATTTAATGTAGCAAACAGTCCTAACTCATTTACCCACCTTCCATTTCCCTAATACTACAGTCACATGTCCACAACATTCCGAATGCAGCTCTAGGTACAGAAGCATGCGTACGGTGCCATGCTGACTGCATTACGGCCAAAACTATTGGCCTACAGATACTACAGACCGGCTGCAGGGTGTCTGGGGCTGCTGTGTGTTCTCCTGCTGGCAGCCATCGCAGTGCTGTGGATCATGTTGACTACAGAGAGAGACCAGTTACAGACCAGTTACACCAACCTGACCACAGAGAGAGACCAGTTACAGACCAGTTACATCAACCTGACTGTAGAGAGAGACCAGTTACGGACTAGTTACACCAACCTGGCTGTAAAAAGGGACCGGTTACAGACCAGATACACCAACCTGACTAAACAGAGAGACCAGTTGCAGAAGGACAGGGATGAGCTCCAGAAGAAGCAACTCAAACTGGGTGAGTGAACATTTCTGTGTTTGCATCACAGCACTGAGCTTAAACAGAGACGCTAACCTGAATATTGACTCTATCACTCTGGCTAATTCTCAGAAACGGAGTTCAACAAACAGGGATGGAGATACTTCAACTCCAGTATTTACTACATCACTACTGAGGAGAAGAGCTGGAGTGAGAGCAGACAGGACTGCAGACGGAGAGAAGCAGACCTGGTGATCATCAACAGCAGAGAAGAGCAGGTAAGAGAGACAGACCAGAGTTTTCTTATTCCTATGATTGCTGGTTGATTGAGGGAGGTGCTTTTAGAGAGGTTGGTTGGGGGAAAAAAACTAATAGCCATATTTCTCATATGTACACTCATCATCAAAAGAACAGTTGCACAAATAGTTACACCCAGAAGGATTCAGCCAACAGGAAAGAAACTTGGTAGGTAGGTTTGACATTGTGAGATATGATTGAAGTTTCACGTTCGGCTGTGCATATGATGTGAGCGATGACAGGGCTTATCACTGTACCTGTCTGACAGCCACTATTGCAGACATTCAGTGATCAGTGATGCCCACCATTGGTCATCCTGTTAGTGCCAGCACCATTCGCAGATGCCTGCATGATGCAGGACTACACGCACACAGACACCACACTAACACCCCACAGTGGTCCTTATCTTTGTCCTCCTTCCCAATAGCACTACAGTCCTACCCTTCCTTCTGGGTGCCGCTGTTCTTCTGATGAGTGTATGTCATATATACATCCAGGAAGTCTACTAAAACTTCTAGGTATCATGTAAACATAAGTAGATTTACCAGGCATGCTTTAAGCAGTGAGCATTAACTAGTACTACTTCCTGGGACCAAATTGGCCACTTTTTTCTTTATATAAGTTCACTTATGTGCAGAACTACTTCTCATCCAAATAACTAGACTGTAAAAGTGGCCTTATAGGTTTACTGTTAGTGTACTAGTTATATACTGTACCATGGCAGTGGCCTGGGGAGGGGCAGAGTCACTGTGGCCCAGACCAGCACAGTTGGGAACCCCAAAAAACACACCTACCTAGATGAAACTTGTTTGGCCAGTGTAATATTAGAACACATCACATCTCAGTACATGTGTATATGTGTATAAGCTAATATACAGCTTTCTTATTTATCTATGTATATATGTATGTATGTGTGTATGTATGTATATAAGTATGTATGTATGTATGTATGTATGTGTGTATGTATGTATATAAGTATGTATATATGTATGTATGTATGTATGTATGCGTGTATATATGTATGTATATATGTATGTGTGTATGTATGTATATATGCGTGTATATATGTATGTATATATGTATATGTGTATGTATGTATGTGTGTATGTATGTATGTATATATGAGTGTATGTATGTATTTGTGTATGTATGTATGTATGAGTGTATGAGTGTATGAGTGTATGTATGTATTTGTGTATGTATGTATGTATGAGTGTATGAGTGTATGAGTGTATGTATGTATTTGTGTATGTATGTATGTGTGTATGTGTATGTGTGTATGTGTGTATGTGTGTGTGTGTGTGTTGTGTGTATGTGTGTGTGTACGTATGTATGTGTGTGTGTGTTGTGTGTATGTATGTGTGTACATATGTGTGTTGTGTGTATGTGTGTGTGTACGTATGTATGTGTGTGTGTGTTGTGTGTATGTATGTGTGTACGTATGTGTGTGTGCGTGTGTGTGTGTGTGTATGTATGTGTGTGTGTGTGTGGGTGTATGTGTGTATGTATGTGTGTATGTATGTATGTATGTGTGTGTGTATGTGTGTATGTATGTGTGTGTGTGTGTGTGTATGTATGTATGTATGCATGTATGTATTTATTGTCCTGTCATATTAACAGGAGTTCATCTCTAGAGTATATGGTGACCATGAGGCATGGATTGGTCTGACAGACACTGAGACCGAAGGGGTCTGGAAATGGGTGGATGGTGCCAAACTGACCACCAGGTAAAAAACTACCCAAGTGAACTCTGGGAATGATATTCGGGCCTTCTCAGTTTGAAGACTTATGTACATGGTCTGTTTCTGTTTTTCAGTTTCTGGTGGAAGGGGGAACCCAATAGTTATGGAGATGAGGACTGTGCTATAACTGGCATTAGGTTTGTGGAGTCCTGGGCTGATTACCCCTGTAATCTCCCTCTAGTTGGGATTTGTAAGAAAGTTCTCAGCAGCCAGTGAATGGCAGTCACCCAGTCTCTTCACAATCATTAATACATGCATTAAACAGTCTCAATTATTACAGTGTTTTAATAACTGGGAGATATGGTGCCTTCTGTTGAATGGGTAAAATGTACAGGCAGAACAGCAAAGGGGAATGTAGTTCATGGAGATACGGTTATGGAGTTACCATAGGGCTGGTGGCCGAGTGATCCTATCACCAGTACTATCCTCATTGTGCCACAGCCATCTATGGATGTCCAGTGGTAGTATGGTGTATTTCCATGATGTATACTGGGTGTTGTAGGTCTAAAAGCTATAAGAAGCCACTGCAGAGGCTGCTGCTGGTGGTGGTGTTGATGGTGTAATGGATGCTCTGGTACCTTTTACCAAATGGCAATAGGGTGAAGAGTGCATGATGGGGCAAGTGGGCTTATCCACCATGCTGGCGACCTTGCGGGCACACAGCACTTGTGGTAGAAGGAGTGGATTGTTGGTAGAGACATGCGTGGTGTTGATTTATATGTATCATCAGAAGTTTTTGGTGAAACTGCTCACTTAGCGCCGTCCACCGAGCTAAGCATACAGGATCTGCTGGAGTGGTTGTTTGCAGCATCAGCAGATGAGCTATCGTCTCTGACTGTAGATCTACAAGGTGGACCATCAAAGTAGGAGTGTCTAATAGAGTGGACAGTGAGTGGACACTCACACCAGCACCACACACACTAACACACCACCACCTCCCATTTCAGTGTCACTCCATTGCTGAGCATGATCCACCACCCACATAATACCTGTTCTGTGGTGGTCCTGTGGGGGTTCTGACCTTTGAAGAAGAGGGTCACAAAGTACACAGAGCAACAGATAGACTACCAGTCCAGGAGGTGGTTTTACGGTTATAGCTGAGCAGTATGTAGAAAACCCTGTGGTGTGTACATGCGAGCACTCACTGACTGTCATTGGTCTCGTACATGCGTCGTTTACTTGCACTACATCTCTGAACATCACTCTGCTAAGGTTTAGTAAAGTCGTCCACACTGTCAGTAACAGCAACCTTCAGCAGGTTTATCCAGCCTGGTTGAAGCTGTGAGAACCTGCTGGTGAGTGACACTGCTGACTGATGGTGGTGGACCACATAGTTGGCTGCTATGCTAGCTGAAGGCTTAGCATGTCTTTCCTGTGAAATACCACCATTACAGACTCAGCCATGAGCATTTGTACTGCTGCTTGTCTTCACACACTGCTGATGGGTTCTGTGTACTGGTGCGGATGCACATGTCAGCTTGTGGGGTCAGAAACTGCTTTGTGGTGTTGGTCAGTGATACCAGGATCAGCATCTGATACAACAGTATCAGTACTGGTGCACAAACCAAACACACACAGTAAACTGAATGTGTTTGTGTGTGAGAGAGAGCGAGAGAGACAGAGAGAGAGAGAGAGATGGTTCACACTTTGACCTACATACATAGATGGCACAGGTGCACAATGTGGGCTTTGGCTTCCTGTTCGAGGTGGTTTTGCTGTTGACAGTAAGCCGCATGGAGCAGCAACGTGATTAATAAGAACCATCAGAGATACAAGTCAACAAACCAACCGACTTCCAAACCAACATTAATGAACTGTGGTTATGAGCTCCTCTGTGTTGTGAACCAAAACATATCTTCTGTGTTGTCCCATCAAAAGACATATCTATATATCTATTTATATTTATATATGTATTGTATTATTTATATTATCTTTATATCTATTTATATTAAAGTATTCACTGTACAGTTTATATAATAAATAATAAATAAATTTGCTCTGCCCTCAAAATAACTCAACATGCAGTCATTAATGCCTAAACAGCTGGCAATGAAAAGTGAGTACACCCCCAAGTGCAGACGGCCAAATGTGCTCAACTGGCCATTTTCCCTCCCTGGTGTCATGTGACTTGTTAGAGTCACCAGGTCTCAGGTGTGAAAGGGGAGCAGGTGTGTTAAATTTAGTGTTATCATTCCCACCCTCTCTCTTACTGGTCACGGGAGGTTTAACGTAGCACCTCATGCTAAAGAACCCCCTGAGGATCTGGAAGAAAGAAGTGCTGGTCTACATAAAGATGGCCGAGGCTATAAGAAGATCCAACACTCTGAAACAGAGCTGACCAAAATAACGGGTTCCACTCAGAACAGGCTTCGCGATGGTCCGCCAAAGAAGCTGAGTGCACATGCTCAGCGTCATAGCCAGGGGTTGTCTTTTAAAAATGGATGTAAGAGGGCTGCCAGCATTGCTGCAAAGGTTAAAGGGGTGAGGGGTCAGCCTGTCAGTGCTCAGACCATATGCCGTAAATTGGTCTGCATGGCTGTCGTCCCAGAAGGAAGCCTCTTCTGAAAGATGAGACAGGAGCCATGTCATGTGGTCTGATGAGACCAAGATAAACTTATTTGGTTCCAATGGTGTCAAGCGTGTGTGGTGGCAACCAGGTGAGGAGTACAAAGAAGTATGTCTTGCCTACAGTCAAGCATGGTGGTGGGAGTGTCATGGTTGGGGCTGCATGAGTGCTGCTGGCTGTGCATTGAGGGAACCATGAATGAACATGTACTGTGACATACTGAAGCAGAGCATGATCCCCTCACTTCGGAAACTGGGCCACAGTATTCCAACATGATAACGACCCTAAACACACCTCCAAGACCACCACTGCTAAAGAAACTGAGGGTAAAGGTGCAGGGCTGGCCAAGTGTGTCTCCAGACCTAAACCCTATTGAGCATCTGTGGTGCATCCTCAAATGGAAAAAAAATAAATATACATATATAGTTAGAGAGCACATTCTACCATATCAATCAATGCATTGCAGTATGTGCATGGATGCCAGAAAGAGTTGAGATGAGATTCTGAAAGCGCTGATTGGTTTGAGCTCCCACCTCAACTTCCTGTCCCAAAAACAGCACGTATTAGTACAATGCCACATTCACAGGGTCGCTTTCACAGCTGGCTCGTCGGTTGACAGTAGATAGTGATTAGAGCCAAAACGCTCTCTCTCTCTCTGCAAATCTTCCACCTTCCAACATCATTACGGAGGACATCGGAACCAGGGATGAATATGGCCAATTCAGGACCTAAATCAGACTACAGATCGACTGGTTCAATTAGAAGCGATGACTCCTATGATGATGTCTGTGTGAATGAAGACGTCCTGGAGACTGACGTGACCAGAAGCCATAAAGGAACAGGTACACACACACACACACACACACACACACACACACATACACGTGATTGCTGCTGATGTCTTTTCTAAGAGTGGCTATCCTGGAAACCCATAAAGACTGAACGTGTAATTAAGCGTATGTAGTGTGTGATCAGTTCCAGGTACTGCAGTGGGTGGTGCAGTGAGCCGATACTACAGACCGGCTGCTGTGTGTCTGGGGCTGCTGTGTGTTCTCCTGCTGGCCGCCATCACAGTGTTGTCGATCATGCTCACTGCGGAGAGAGACCAGTTACAGAAGAAGCTACTGGAACTGGGTGAGTGAACGTTTCCACGTTTTGATTCATTAGCATCTTATCAGAAACACAGAATGCTTGAACAGCTACACTGACCTGGCTGTATCACTCTGACTGACTCTCAAAAGAGGAGGCCAACAAACAGGGATGGAGATACTTCGACTCCAGTATTTACTACATCACTACCAAGAAGAAGAGCTGGAGTGACAGCAGACAGGACTGCATAGAGAGAGAAGCAGACCTGGTGATCATCAACAGCCCAGAAGAACAGGTGAGAGAGAGAAAGAGAGAGAGAGAGAGAGAGAGAGAGACACATATTTAACTATATATGAAAACATATAAAACCATATTTCTTCAGATGTCACAAGAACTAGGACAAAAACAAACAAAACAGTCTTCGTTAGGATTGGAGACTAGGCTGTCGGGCCCTTAACTTTTCAGTTCTCTGGCTTTTCAGGGTTTAGTTTTGAAGGGTGGAGTTAATTCTCGCTTGGTTTTACCCATCTAAAAACTACACCTTGCATGTTTAAGGTGGTGGTAACTTCAGGCTCCTGCAGATGGCGCTGCACGGGGACCATGGGCTATAAATACCTGCAGGGTGGGAGTCACGGGACCCATAGGTTGGGAAGAGGTGCTAGAGAGTGTTGGGTGTTTTGTCCAATGTGTGGTAAATGGCTCCAAAGTGGATGTTAATGATGGGCTAACAGGAGTGACTGCCAGTGGACGGGCCAAAGGTCATAGCAGTGGCTGGCAGAAGGCATCCACGAAATCTCAACCAACTTGTCCAGTTCATCTGATCTTTTCCTTTATGTCTACCACCTGGCCTGGTTTTCTGACTACCCTTTTTTGATTGCCCTGTTCCCCCTTGGCCTGGAAAGGGGCCAAGTCGCTGTGGCCTGGAGACACGCGTAGACAGACTAGCACAGGTGCAACACAAAGCCCTGTATTTAGATGTTGGTGAACAAAAACAAGCTAAACTGAACGTCTCACTTCTGTTAACGTCCTTAACCACACGTCTGTAGACCACCCTCTCCAGCCAGAGAGCCACCTCTCCCCCTGTGCTTAATGCAGTACATAGTACAGTTACAAATGTCAAAGCTGAGTATACTCCACAACACACACGTAGAGTCAGTCACTGTTTGAGTATGATGATGGACACTACTGTACTACACCCTATAGTATTCTTGTGTAGTACACAATGGAGATGCAGCCCCAGTCTCAAGTGTCCTCATCCGATTAACCGATCACGAGCTCCTGCCCAAATCAATACCAGCTGTCTGTAATCATGGGTGGAGCCTTATACATGTGGTCTGGGGCTGCAGTACCAGCTTTGCTTCTAACAGCCACATTCCGCTACCTATCTAACACAAGGCTTAAAGAGTAGATGGTATCTGGTGATTGGAGCCCAAAGCTTGGGAAAAGCACTGGGGTCTCGGTGCGTTCCAGAACACTGGGTAGCCCGATGGTGCTTGGTGGAACACTGAGTGATGCGCCGAGGCAGGGTGTTGTCTCATTGGTGCTCTCTGGAGCACCAGGTGGTGTGTTGAGGCTGGGAGCCAGGTCTAGGGTGCTCTCCAGAGCACCAGGTGGTGTTGATATTGACAGTTTGGGGTGTTCTCCATCACTGTTTGTATGCTGGCTTGCTTGTGTCCTTTGGGTTGCCATGAAACCCTCCTGCTGCATTCTTTCTGGACAATGATACTCTCAAAAGTGCAATGCTGCTGCAGGTGCCATTGTATCTGAATACCCTAACGAAAAGCCGACTAGTGTGCCTGATTCTGATAACTAGTCTTATGGGAAAAGAGTATTATATATGTATATTGATATTTCTGACAACACTAGTCCCCATTCAGTCATATTAGCATTTGTGAGGTAGGGGAAAGAATTCAGTTTGTTGGAACTGGGCATTCCAGCAGGTAGAGTTTTCCTGGTATCCCCCAAACCCAGATTTATCTGCCAGATGGTGACGTGTGATTCACACTCTAGAGCCCAGTGGTGGCGTGCATCCATTCCTTCCATTAAGGCTTGCGACATGTTCCAATACGAGTTGGGATGGTGTATTTAGGGCTTGTGATCATAGATACATAGTTTCCATGTTGGGTTCAGCTAGGCACGTCAATGGCACCACCATCGTGGGGCAGTTAATGTCACCCGACTGAATTCAGTAAAGTTACAGAGCAGCAGTTCAGGAGAGGTAATCATTATTTTATTTTTATTTTTTTTAACAGTACTGAATCAGCTTCTTATTTACCAGCTCCTTCCATTCCACCTTAAATGGTGCAGCCTCAGGCTCCAGAATGTAACTGCTGCACCAGTTGGAACAGGAAACTTGGAAAGAGAAGCTGGTAAATGGGAAGCCTGCTTCAGCTGGTGTTTTATGGAGTTTACAGAATATATATTACTGGATTTCCTGACGTGTGTGGTTGTGTTTCTACTGGGGCTTGTGCTAAACTATGTTGGGTATAGCTAGATCAGTGCATGTCTGAAGGTTAACAAAACTTCCATCTAAATTAATCTGCACTGATTAAGTTATGGTCAATTCGTACTTCTGTATATGTTTATAAACAAGTGTAGGTCTTATTTATGAATAGATTGATTGATTGATTTTGTCCTTTCATTATAACAGGAGTTCATCTCTAGAGTCTTTGGTGACTGGGAGGCATGGATTGGTCTGACAGACATTGAGACCGAAGGGGTCTGGAAATGGGTGGATGGCTCAGAATTGACCACAAGGTAAAAGACTGCCCAAGTGAACTCTGGGAATGATATTCAGTCTTCCTCAGTTTGAATACTTGTTCTGTTTCTGTGTTTCAGGTTCTGGTGGACGGGGGAACCTAGTAATCATGGAGGAAATGAGGACTGTGCTATTTCTGGTATCAGGTTTGCTAAATCTGAACATGTGGCAACCTGGGCTGATTTCCCCTGTAATCACCCACTACCTGGGATTTGTAGGAGAGTTCTCAACAGCAAGTGAATAGCAGTCACCCAATCTCTCCACAGTCATGCATACATGCATTAAACTCAGTCTCAGTTATTACAGAGTGTTAATAACTGGTAGCTGTTGACTAGTGTTGAGCGGGAAAATGTTCATGGAGTTAATATATGGCTCCCTACCCTATGATCTCATCAGGACAGAGGTCTGTGTGCCTCACCCATGTGTAACCCTCTGCTGTCCATCTAGCCACCTTAATAACGCAAGGGCACAGCCGGTTGGTTCTGAGCTTTTACCTGTCTGTCTGAGTACAATCAGAAGAAAACGGCAGTAATTCAGAGTCGTACTTCTCTATTCCGGTGGATATCCTTTCATTGTCAAATCCAGACTGATTTAGAGTGACTAATATCATTGCGTGAACTCAATCACTGTATAAACCAGCTCAGATTACTTGGGTAGAAAAAGGAATGAGAGCGAAATACATATACCGAGTACCGAATATTACAAAAAAATAGTAAATCGAAAATACAATATTCATACCTCTTTGAGTACAACCGGAGTAAAAGCACCTGTAATTAAAAACCAAACTTCTCCATTCTAGCAGCTATAGGGTACCAAAGAAATCGAATTTGGTTCTATATAGCCTTTGGACCACATGGTACCCAAAACTAGCATAGCTAGCAGTGGCTGGAAATTCACAGCAGGATTTAGGAACCATATTGATACTATAAACAAAGAAATACATGAAAACGAGGAATACATGTTCTGTATTACTGCATGGTTATGATTATTTGCACATTATTGAATGAGAATGTCCTAATAGCAAAACCCGACAGAACAAGATATGGCTGGGGGCTGCTTACTGAAACACAGTACTCCTTGAAACCAGCAGGTGGTGCTGTTTCTCCATAGAAAAATAAGATGAGTATTCGCTTGTAAACCATTCTACATGCACGGTGTGCGCAGTCCTGTGTTGTAGTCCTTGGCTATACATGGGTGTACTACAAATCTGTGCCAGCTCAACACACTCAGTCAACAAGTGAACATGGCGAGTGGTGCACTTAATGCTAATCCTAGCTAGTGTGTAGTGTATATAGTACAGCTCTGAATGTCAAAGTTGAGTATATTCAAATATCCACAATGCACAGTATGGTATAATGATGGACACTGTTGTCCCATGATGCAATGGAATTTTGAAAAAATGGCTGATGGTGATGAGAAGGTGGCTGCGGTGATGGAAGTTAGGACTGGTATTCAGCCCAAATCGGTCAAAACAGCCTGTAAAGGTGAACATGTTCTAGCTTTGTAAAACACTTCCACTGACGCAGCCTTGGTGTGATGTAACTTCATCACTTCCTGTTAGTAAGAGATGGTGCTGTATGCTAATGTGTGTATTAGCCTGCTAAACTCGTACCGTTAAGATAGCATGTGCTGTGTAGCAGTGTTTCTCAACCCCCTGACGTCGATCACATGTCCGCTAACCACCAATCACATGCAGCTTCCAAAATCCTCTTCTCTGCACTACTAACTACACTCACTGGGATTACACTCAGTTGCTTCTGTTTGTGTGTGTACTGGTCCAGTTTCTCCTCTGTCTTCTGGAGTACTGCATACTGAGCATTAGTGCTGTTTAATGCGTTCCTGTGTTGGACCCGTTTCTGTCTCTCCTTTGTACTTGTGATATTTTGGACTGTTTAGCTCCTCTGGCCTTTGACCCCTGCATGTTTACTCACTCTGCTACAGGGGGGTATTCCACAAAGCAGGACTTCTTATGTAACAGTCCCCCTTTATGGTGTCCTGTTAACTCAGAAAATGCAGGGATACCATCCACTAGTTGCTTCAAACCCTGTTTTACTAGAATACCAACCTTCAACAGTTATAACACTGATGCCCCCCTGTACAAACAACCATATCCATCACCGTCACCCATACAAACACATTAACAAAGATTTGAGTCTCTATGTCCCATAGAAAGGCAGAACTGGAGAGATCTCAGCAGGGGACTTTTGAGTCCTTTAACAGTTCCTGTTTCCTGGAATGGTGATGCTTACATTTACATTAACAGTATTTAGCTGACACTCTTATCCAGAGCAACTTACAAGGTTAACTGTATTACAGGTGGGCCAATGTAGTGTTAGGAGTCTTGCCCAAGGACCTATTGGTGTAGCACAGCATAGTCACCCAGCCTGGGAATCGAACCCCAGTCTCCCACACAGAAGCTTCCTGGTGGGTAGTGGTGCTATCCACTGCGCCACAGCTTAGGAGATGGAATGCTGACTTTTCTGTCCCAGAGAGTAGTTCAAGTGCGCTTAGTTGATTTGAGAATCTGAGGTGTCCGTCCAAGCTGTATTACTTCCTTCCCGTGAATGCAAGGGGGTAGGACCACTAACAGTTGCCTCCAGAACAATGAGGAAAAACACCACAGAAAGAAACCCTTCTGTAAAGAAACAAACAGAAATGTACTGAACATTCATTCAATATTGTCCGAAAGAGTTCTCCCATTCATCATTTAATTACCTACTCAGTTACCACGTACGTGGGTATTTGAACAATTAAGGTCCTCTAACAAGGGTTATCATTGACCAGAGCCATGCAGCTAGCTTTAGCTCCACTCCAACTGTGTGCTATAACCATTACTGCCACCCTGTGGCCGGAATCAGAATAGCAACTCAAAATTATGCGGCAAGCTGTCACACTTAATTAGCCAGATAACCTAAACCAAAAGATGAGGACTGTCCAAACAGTAAGTCCCTCAGCTGTTTTTCTATGGGGTAGGCTTCAATATGTGCTCATCAGGCTAACAGAAAAATCCAGCTTTGTGGAATGCCCTCCTGGATTTCCCGTGTATCTGATTGGTGTTATCATGGTTTTGTCCCTGCCTAGTGTTTTGAACGTTCCTATGGATTGCCCTTTTGTAAATAAAGCTTGTCATTTCACCTTCTTGAGCATCTGATCTGTTTGCTATGCCTGGCATTATCCCACCTATGGATCGTTTTCTGCCGGAAGGCTCGACAAGGCTACTTCTGTTTGTGATCAGATAAGTCATCCTCCATCTGTGCCTGTTCTCCTTTCTGAGTTTAATTCATTATAATCATCAATCAGTTTCAAACTTTCACCTGACTCCCTGCAGGTCCACCTGCTTCTGCTGTTGCATTAGGGCTTCTGGTTACATATATAGTGTGTATGTGTGTATGTGTGTGTGTGTGTGTGTGTGTGTATATATATATATATATATATAGTAATGTACACTCATCATTATAAGAGCAGCTGTGCCCAGGAGGAAGGGTCACCAGGAACAATAACTGATGATACATTTAGACTGATATGATCAATATTTACTGAGCTACACATACAGAAGTCTGTCTCTCAGTATGGCGACATCTCGCCATGGAGCTGTAGAGGTTCCTAATGGTGTCCTGTGATAATCCTCCTGTGATAATTCCTGCAGACTGTGCGGTAGGGGTGGAGGTGGAGTACTACCAGGCCTTCTGGACGTGTGACACAAACCGTTCATCTCGGTGCTGACCACGGTGCCTCCACACACAGATTCGTTGGTTGTCTCCACCAAGACAAAACCAGGACTCGAGACTGAGGATGACCCGCTGCCATACTGAGTCACTCCATGACAGTGTGGCACGACACCATTACAGTATTTTGTTGATGTTGGCTTGGTGTTAAGGGCAGTCGTAGTAATGTAGTCCTGCATTTTGCAGCCGTCTACCAATCGTGCTGGCACTAACAGGATGGAGGACATTACCGATCACTGAATGCCCACAATCGTGGCTGTTGGATCAGTCAGGTTGGATAAGGCCCATTCTTGCTTAGCATGAAACTTGTTCCACAATGTCAAACCTACCCACCAAAATCCATTCCTGTGGGTTGACTCTTTCTGGTGCAGCTATTTCAGGGCGCTATTAGACAACCCGAATATAGTTACTCTACTAGTATGTAGATATCAGACGCTCCAATCAGACGATCCAATGAGGTGAAAGTTAAAGCCCCATTTTGGGTGGGACATCCCAGCTGGTTCCTATGACAATGCAGCATATTTCAGGACAATGATGGAAAGATTCATCAGGCTCAAACTGTACAGAATGATCCAGGGAGCGTGAGAAATCTTAATGACCTTAACCCCATAGTCTTCTTCAGCTCATCCCATAGACTTTCCGAGTCCAGTAGTGGTAGTGTAAGGCTTTGGGCGCCCTCTGCTGGCAGCAGACAACACCTCCCCTAAACAACTACAGCTCAGAACTCTAACCCCCAGAATGCCGCGGGCTGATCACCCAACAAGCTACACCTGATGCCTCGGCCATATAAGCCTCCACTGAGCAGACGTCAACTGCTACACCTTTGTAGAGGGATAGCCGGTGATTGTATTAACTGAATGAAAAGAAATTAAAAGAAACGAACAGAGACAAGACATGTGCTGCAAAAGAAAAGAGAAAGAGACAAGACTAAAGAAAAAAGAAAACGTGCGTCCAACTGAACAAGAGAAAACAGAGAGAGAAAGAAACGTGAAGACCCGGAAAGGGAAGATATCGTCGTTCGGTTGTGGCCCTCTCCTGGTTGTTTCTGTTCTTTTCTAAATACCCCCTGTTGTTTCACCACGCCACTGTGGGCATCTCCTTTGTTAGATCTTCCCTTCCTTTTCACACTTGCATTCCCAAACCCCCTCTGACACACCTCACGTGTACTGGCGCGTAGCTCAGCGTCATCGCTACTGAGGTTGGGGGTTTGATCCTCGCCTTAGACGAGTTCACAAAAAGCACCTCCCTCCAAACAGATCACCTCTCGCACACGTCATATCTCGTGTATCCACATCCAGGAAACCCCCACCCTTATCCACAGCGTTACAGGTAGTTCCTCTAGATATCTGAAATAAAGGGTGCACTACAGATCCTTACAGCTCCACCTCTGGCCATCTTGCCCACAGGGTGCTTCGAGCCCTTCGAGCTTCCAGTACAGCTTGACTTGAACCGCCATCCCTAAAGACGCATTAAAGACCAGCATCCAGACTCTCGGTTCTGACTCCCAGATGGTGGAATGAAGTCCCACTGGCTGTCCGCACAGCCTGTCCGAGTCTCTCTCAGTCTTCAGGCGCAGACTGAAGACCCATCTCTTTGTAAAGCACTTAGGTGATTCAGCACTGGTAAATGTGTATGTTATATGTGTATATTGAAATACTTTGTTTTGGCACTTATACTCCCTATAACCTTCCTTCTCTATAGGTATGAGCAATGGGCTGGGTTGCCAGGTAGTGCACTTATGCTTATATTTGTCTGTGTATTGATCTCTCTAGGTATCAGCGCTGGCCCTTGTTCGAGCAGTGTCTGAACTCATGGCGAGCTTTGACTCCAACCTTCTTAAACTAGCTCGAAAATATTCTCCAACTGAACACAGGAAGTGGAGGTTCTTTCTTTTTGATGCATTAGTAGTAAAGCCGAACTGCACATCAGTCACATACTACATGTGGTGAGTCTTGCCCTTATGAGAACCTGTTTGTGTGTGTGTGTGTGTGTGTGTGTGTGTGAGCGAGAGGGGGGTGGTGGTACATATGCCCACACATCAAACCTATGTACTTCTCCACTCAGATGCGTCCTATGAGTTTCAGTTTCCTGTTCAGTGTGGTTTGTGATTAGGACGCCCACAGCCGGTCTCACAGAGAAGCTCAATGACAACTAATAACCTTCTGAAATACAGCATGAATGAACTGTGGATATGAGTGAATGAATCATGAGTTATAATGTCAGCCGTGCTGAGAGCGCGTGAATGCTGCCTTGACTCACATGTACATATACAGTACATATAGCATTCATGCAGTTTAGTGTCTGCAGGGACAGAGCAGAAGATATAGAGATGGGCTTCTGAAAGTGAGGTGTGGTTTCAGCTCAGCTTCCTGTCCTGAGAGCTTGCAGCACATATACTGCACTATGTCACATACAGAGAGTTACAATAGGAGCTAGAGACGGTAGTGACCGAGGTCTGCAATTAAAACAAGGACAGTTAGAACCAGGGCGGTTCTCTGTTTCAACCTGTTCCAGCATCGCTATGGAGAAGAGAACAGAACCGGAGATCAATATGGATGTATATGCCAATTCAGGAACTACAGCAGACTACAGATCGACTGGTTCAACTGAAAGCAGTGACTCATATGAGGATATCTATGTGAATGAAGACGTCCTGGAGACTAACGTGACCAGAAGCCATAAAGGAACTATGACCTCAGGTACACGCACACACACACACACATGCTTAAAGGGGCATCCCTGAGTTCTAAATCAAAATGAATCAATTAAATCATCAGTTTAAAAGCAGGTTTCTACATGTAGCATGTATTCATGTCTAGTTCCAGAAACAAACACTTCAGGGAGCAGATGCTGCAAACTGGCCACAGTGTGTCTGGGGCTGCTGTGTGTCCTCCTGCTGGCTGCCATCGCAGTGCT
This sequence comes from Prochilodus magdalenae, assembly GCA_024036415.1. Lineage (NCBI taxonomy): Eukaryota > Metazoa > Chordata > Actinopteri > Characiformes > Prochilodontidae > Prochilodus > Prochilodus magdalenae. The sequence continues at coordinate 30,125 of JAMWET010004425.1, forward strand.
GTGGATCAAGTTCAACAACCTGACTACAGAGAGAGACCAGTTACTGACCAGTTACAGCAACCTAACTATAGAGAGAGACCAGTTACGGACCAGTTACACCAATCTGACTGCAGAGAGAGACCAGTTACGGACCAGGTACAACAACCTGATCATAGCAAGAAACCAGTTACAGGCAGAGAAAGATGGACTCCAGAAGACGATCTCTAAACTTGGTGAGAGAGTGTTTGTGAGTTTACATAAGTCAGTGTACACAGTAAATTGCACTGTAAGAACTAAACCTTCCAGTAATGAACGACCTACCAATTCAAGAATGCTGTGTTCCATCAGAAAAGAAGTGCAGCAAGCAGGAGTGGAGCTGCAGTAGTCTTTACTGTATCTCTACTGAGAGGAAGAGCTGGAGTGAGAGCAGACAGTACTGCAGAGAGAGAGGAGCAGACCTGGTGATCATCAACAGCAGAGAAGAACAGGTGAGAGAGAGATGGAATAAGATAGCTGCTAGGATCCCTCTAGTGCTGAAGAGCTGGGCCTTGAAAAAATGGGCTGATAACAAAAAACTCTGAGGGTGCTTTCAGACCTACCTTGTTTAGTCTCAGATCGAAGAACCATAATTTGGTGGGACCAAAAGAGGTGGTCTTGGTTCGATGCTAAATTGGTGCGAAATGTGATTAGAAGTGGCCCACTGCTAACGTCACAACACACTGACATCAGACGCACCACTACAAGATGATGTCAAATATTGGGAGATGCCGACCACAGAGGTGATGACAGGACATAGGTGTGTCATGCAAAGGTGTTTAGTGTACTTGCTAAATTGCAGTGTGAAACCAAAGCTAACCAAATCAACTGTACACAAAGAACATGCACCTGGGCATGCAGTCTGCTTCTACACACATTAGTGAAAGAATGGGTTGTTCTCAGGAGCTAAGTGAATTCCAGCATGGTACCGTGATAGGATGCCACCTGTGCAGGTCCAGTAGTGAAATTTCCTCCCTACTAAATATTCCACAGTTGTCAGTGGGATTATAACAAATGGGTAGTGGGATTATAAGAAAGTGGAAGCAATTGGGAATGACAGCAACTCAAGTGGTACAAAGTGGTAGGCCATGTAAAATGACAGAGTGGGGTCAGCAGAGTGCACAGAGGCCAGCATCTTTCTGCTGAGTCAGTCACTACAGACCTCCAAACTTCATGTGACCTTCAGAATAGCTCCAGAACAGTGCGTAGAGAGAGTCATGCAATGGCTTTCCATGGGCGAGCAGCTGCATCCAAGCCTTACATCACCAAGCGCAATGCAAAACGTTGAATGCAGTGGTGTAAAGCGCCACCACTGGACTCTAGAGACAAGTTCTCTGGAGTGATGAATCACGCTTCTCCATCTGGTTGTGGTGTGGGGTTGTATTTCAGTAGTTGGGCTAGGCCCCCAACTTTGCAAAAAGGGGACGGCCCCTTTCTGTTCCAGCATGAGTGCACACCAGTACACAAAGCAAGCTCCATGAAGACATGGATGAGCGAGTTTAGTGTGGAGTCAGCCTGCACAGTGAATTAGAGCGGAGAATGAGAGCCAGGCCTTCTCATCCAACATCAGTGTCTGACCACAATAACGGGCTTCTGGAGGAATGGTGACAAATTCCCATGAACACATTCCTAAACCCTGAACTCGAAAACAAAAGAACTCATTATAGACTTTCACCAGCTCCACTGTACATCAATGGGAATGGTGTTGAAAGAGTCTCTTCTTTCAGATTTCTTGGCACACAGATCTCTGAAGAGCTCTCCTGGACCACCAACACCATGGCAGTGGTCAGGAAGGCACAGCAGAGGCTCTACACAACCTTCAGGAGAAGCTCTTGGTGTCCTCCTACTGCTCCGCCATCGAGAGTGTGCTGACATACTGTATCTCAACGTGGTACAGCAGCTGCTCGGCGGCAGAAAGGAGAGCACTGCAGAGATTCATAAACACAACCCAGGAGATAATTGGCTGCCCACTGCCCTGCCTGGAGGACCTGTTCAGCTCCCGTTGCCTCAGTAGGGCAGCAACATCCTGATAGACCCATTTCACCCAGGACATCGCCTGTTCGACCTGCTGCCCTTTGGTAAACGCTTTAGGTCCATCACGTCCCGGACAAACAGACTCAAAAACAGTTTTTACCCCAGAGCTGTACGGGAACTGAACACTTCCAAACAAGGACTCTCATAAAACACTGTGCTCAGTAGAAGTCAACACTTCACTGCCACAGAGTCCAACAGAGCTTTGTATACTGTTCCAGTGTTCCATTCCACCCCTGTTCTATTTATCACTCACCGCACTGTTTGTTCTCGAGTGTGCAATATACATTCTTCTATAAAAAATGTCTCAGGCAGATATGTAAATGATCACAGGTGTGGTCTGGTTATGTGAGGGCACACACACATGGTGAACAGGCTCCAGACAGCACGGATTGACCACCAGTGGAGAAGACTGTTTGATCTGGCGAGAAGCATGAGCAGCTCCCACAGTTTACATGTCCAATGTCAAAACCTGGTGATACGAGTTCTTCGGAAAATCTTAATGGCAGTCTCTAAAATCCCAATATACACCTCTGTCACACATATGCAATTCACCCATGTCATGGGCAACCCTTACCATGACAACTGTTGGCTTTTGGACCTTTGCTGGTCTTGATGGTCCCCTTTGTGTTAGGGCAAGGAGAACTGGACATCCATTTTTCCTAAATTCAAGATGTGGATTCATCTGACCACAGCACACATTTTTACAGATGAGTTTTGGCCCAGAGAACTCGGCAGCATTTCTACATGGAATTGCTATAGGGCTTTCTCTTTCTGTAATGCAGAGCCAGTCTGTTTTGAGTGAAAACATATTTGTAGGTATCCCTGAGCCCATGTGTCAATATGGAACATGACAGTTTTCCATATACACTTTAAATTGACTTTCAGTTCCATTGAGTCTACATTAAAAAAAAATCTCCCTGGTATCCACCTTCATATCTTTAAGAGTTAGCAATTAATGATGACTGATATTGAGCTACACGTGCAGAGGTAGGGTCTCCCAGTATGACGTCAGACTAATTCAGCACATATTCCTTATTCTTAAGGCTTTAAGCATCTGCCTGCTAAGCACCTACAATGTACTTTCCTGAACAAGCATGAATAATAATGAACTAAACCTGACAGTTTTTCAGTTCCCATAATTCTTTAGGCCTTCTCTAAACTAACTGTTACTTTGACCAAGTAGGGTGTCTAAACTTTTGCACATGCAACAGCTACTATTTTTGTAATGAAATATGAAGTATATGAAGTATGAATGTAATGTGCATTATAATAGTGTGCTGCAGACGTTCAGTTGTATTCAGTCATATTGCCATCCCACATTAACAGGAGTTCATCGCTAGAAGCTTTAGCAGGAGTGCGGTTTGGATCGGGCTGACGGACAGTGACAACGAGGGGGTCTGGAAATGGGTGGACGGCTCAGCACTGACCACTGGGTAAGAGACCACTGAACTGAATCACTCCTCACTGCTCTGATTAACACCTTGACATTTTACATTTACGGCATTTAGCTGACTCTCTTATCCAGAGCGACTTACGAGGTTAGTCGTATTACAGGTAGGCCAATGTAGTGTTAAGAGTCTTGCCCAGGGGTTCCAACCCCAGTCTCCCACATGTGGTGGTGGGTGACAGGTAGTGGTGTTATCTGCTGTGCTACACCAACCACTAACACCTTGCGTTCTTATCCTCTCCTTCAGGTTTTGGTATAACGGCGAACCTAACAGTCACGCAGGAGATGAGGACTGTGTCATAGCTGGCCAGGGCTCTGATCCTCTAAAGAACTGGGCTGATTTCCCCTGTAATTACCAGTTTGTTTGGATCTGTGAGAAAACTTCAAAGTAAAGCAGAGCTGGAGGCTGGACTACAACATTTCCACACCCTTCTCACTTCTTCACAGTTACTGCTGAATTCATTTTGCCCTGGAAATATATCTATCAGTGGAGAAAGGATTGTGGTACTGTTGGGAGAACTTCCGAGGGGCATTTGGATAACAATGGAAATCCAATGTATGGATGTTCTGATTAAGAGAAATGAACACATGACAGCAGAGTTCAGAACCTTTACACCCAGAAATGTTTTAATGTGAGAGATTCTGCATTGTATCAGGTTCCTCAGATACAGCTGTCAGGATCTCCGGTCATCTTAATGGAGATTTACATTTCCAAATGAAAATAATTACCAGTGAGATTTTAGTGTGAAGTTTGCTGCAGTGTTTGAGTTTAACATATTGGACTTTGGAAATATGCTACATTCAGTAAATATAAAGTAACTGTGTACTGAAATGTGCAGACACGTGTTAACTTTCATACCAGTGATGAGTTTAGACACTGCTATTCACAGAAGGTTCTCTTATTTTTAGCTTAATGCTCTACTGGAATTCTGCAGTCCTCCTTAAAAACCTCCAAAATGGACCTTTACAGCAGGGTGAAACTATTTCCTTAACCTGCCGTGGAGGCTGATATAACAAGGTCTATCCATCATGAATGGTCACTAAACTGTAAAAGAAACTAGATATTTTAATTTCTTTATTAACATCTATTTAGCTAGGCGTGTCTAAACTTGAAACTTTTAGCCTCGCCTGCACTCATATTAAGGGGAGACAAAGTTTGGCTCAATTCTGTAACTGAGCATCTAAATCCCAATTTTAAGCATCAATGCATATACACACAAGTACACATCATCACTGTCCATAGAAAATATCTAATTTTGTTGATTTTATTTTTATGCATCACTTGAACACAACAGTTGCTATTTACATTGAGTGGAAATTTGATGATGAATGAACCAACAGAAATGGCCCAAAATGGCTTGGTAAAAAGTCTGGTTCCATTGACTTACATTAAAAGTAAATGAGGTTTTTGCCCTCTCCTGTAAAGTTGCCATTTTGGAGATACTTGTTTTACTTTGAACAGCAACAATAATGAATGTCTGAATGAATTTTCATTTTGAATGAAAGTAAGCAAATATAAAAACAATAAACATGAGAAAATGAACTAAACTATCACAACTGGTAACAGGTAAAATGTCAAACTGTGTGAGAGATGTTAAAATACTAGGAACTAGAGATCATGAAAAGTACTGTATTATTTTAGCCCCACCACCAGAGGGCAGACTAAACATAGATTTCTGCATACACCTGTGAATGATCTCTGTTCTGATTGGCTGAAGTGAGCTGAACAAGTGTAACTTCTGTGTGAGTGGGCGGGGCTTATGTGCTGTAGGCTGAACATGAGGATATATTATAGTGTGCAAAGATCTAGGTTCCCCCCAGTGTACGTGAAAATAACATATGTAATAGAAATATGGTGGATAATGCAGACACTCTCTAGTAGCCAGTCTTTCTGGGAGGAATTGAAATATCAAGCAAATACAGTTTTCACAAGCATCCATTCCACAATCTAGACATGAAAATCAAACTTGTACTTTGATCTACCTGGGAGAGGTGCATGCCCATTTTAGAACTCTCTCTCATATGTAAATTTCCTAGACAAAATAGCCTCTTCTGTGATGGGGATTCTTTGTTTAAAGGGACAGTAGATTTCAACCACAGTTCTTTACACTGAGCTGCTGGACAACCAGGTTTTGCCTTTTGCTCCTCAATCTACTGAGGAACACAACATTCCTATCCCTGTATTCCAAGATGACAGTTCTTGTATTCACAGGGCTGCAAATGTGACTGATTGGCGTGATGAACATTCAGGAGCATTCACACATCTGGACTGGCCCTTGAAGTCCCCACATTTGAATCCTTTAGGAAATCTGTGGGCCTACCTGGAACAAGCAGTAAAACTCCACCAAATCCCGCCCAACTGCGCAATTCTGTAATGCAAGAGTGTCTGAACATTGATCCCGCCTACATCCAGAAACTTGTGCAGTCCATGCCAAAATCGAGCCATATTGGTTATTGGTGCTCATAAAGGTATTGCATGCTATGAGGTATGTTTCAGCTGAGCTTATATTGCCTACAGGGAGGTTCTAGCATTTCAAATAAGTTCTGCCTGTTTTGTGCTATACTAGCTTGTTTTATTAAGTTGGAACAGATAAAAAATACTGCTCATCAACAAAAGAATAGCTGCTCCCAGAAGGAGGTGTGGGACTGCAGTGCTGTTGGGAAGGAAGATAAAGTTTACCAGGATCAATAACTGATGATACATTTAGACTGATATGATCAATATTTACTGAGCTGCACATACAGAAGTACTGTCTTCCAGTATGGCATTGGGCCGCCATGCTTGCTAATGCTACACGCCAGACGTCTCAGCATGGAGTTGTAGAGGTTCCTATTGGTGTCCTGTGATGATCCATCCCATGCAGCTTGAATATCCCCACACAGTTCCTGCAGATTGTGTGGTGGAGGTGGAGTGACACCAAGCCTTCTGGACTTGTGATGGTGCCTTTACATGCAGATTCATGGATTGTCTGCGCTAAGACAAAAGCGGGACTCGTCACTGAAGATGACCTCTGGAGGGGAGGATGGCCTCCCTACATGATGGTGTCTGGCCCGACACTATTGCAGTCTTTGGTGATCTTGAGGTGTAGTCAGGTGTCATGCAGCCATCTGCCAGTGGTGCTGGCACTAACAAGAGGACTCATTGAGGGCACTGCTCACTGAATGTTGTGGCTGCTGTGTCAGTCAGGTACAGTGATAAGGCCCGTCCTTGCTTATGTCACATGTGCAGCTGAGCATGAAACTTGAATCATTCACACGTCTCATGACGTCAAAACTACCCACCAAGTCTCATTCCTGTTGGTTGATTCCTTCTGGGGTATAAGTGCAACTATACTTTTGATGATGAATATAACAATAACGGTGCTCATAATGATAACAATATAATAAGAGACCCTGTTTATAATTTGGACAGATGCCTGAATCTTGGAGCTGTACCTCATTTCAGTCTCTATAATGCATGAGTACAATCCTGAGTCCAGTAGAATTAATATTCTACTGAAAGGTCTCTATGTGCCTGAGAGTGAAATAAAGATGGTCCTGTTTCCGCTGACCTGAAATCAGTTAACTTAGATCTTAGATCTGCGATGAAACGTCCTCATTTCCTTTCTGTCACGTTGATATATCTAAAGCGATCTGCAACACGCAGCAAAGACACAGGCCACCTCCAGACTGACGAGCTGCTCTGTTATCTGTGTATACAGCATTAGTCCTAGTGTTCAGGGGTGCGGTATAATAGCCATGAGGAAAGACATGGACATTCAGAATGAACCTCTTCAGGACCAGAACACAGAAAGAGTGGGCCAACCCGCTCACTTGCCCAAAGCAGGATGGATGTCACTGAAGTTCATATGCGTGAGAAGGCAGACGAGCGAATACTTTTGGCGATATAGGGTATGGTGGTGTCACTACTGCTTTGTCATTGACCACCTGGCCACCACTCTCTTAATATTGAGCTTGAGTATTTTATATTATTATATTATATTGTTGTTATTTAGTTTATTGTACATTTTTCTTTTTAAAAGGTGTTTTATATACTTTAATTTCACTGTATCGGTTTTAAGATACTTACCTGTTACCAATGTCTACTGTCTTGACATTTCTGTCTCTTATTTTGGGGAAACAATCTTGCTCAAATATTTAAACCACTTAGCGAAACTCTCTCCTGTATATTCCCTGTGTAATATGCATGCCCCCCATCTCACAGCTGGGGTCTGTTTAATGTCTCTGTAACAGATTATCTGTAATAAAGCCAACTTTAACATCAACATACATGACTCAGTGGTGTTCGTTTAAAGCTGCACTTTGGTAAAGACGTTGTGGCGTGGGTTACGCAGCAGTCCCCTTTTAAGAGTGTATTAATCTGATGTTTGCACATTTGGCTTTGATGGGATCTGCTGTGTTTCATAAATGAGAGGGAAATATGGATCTCTCTTTTACTAGTAACAGAAAGCTAACCAGCATTACTGTTCACCTAACAGTCAGGACACACATCTGTTAGCTATGTAAGCCTCCACCCAGTCGGACGTCGATTTAGCCTGTATAATAGGTGGGTTTACAGAATGAGAGAGACAGTAAGACTGGAGAGTATCTGAATAATGTCTAGCCTGGTTTATCAAACAATATAGGATTACCTCTCAAGCAAAAAAACACGCTAAGCTAATTAGCTAGCTAATGTTAGCTACACAGCTAAAACCACTTAATAAGTATGAGCTTGCCAAACAGAGAATGAACTCTGAGGCAAAAAGACACAGTATAGCCAAGAAATTGCTAATGCTAGCGAGCTTCATATTTAATGCTAGCTAATAGACTATATGCACATATTGATTTGGTCATACACTATACTGCTAAGAGTATTCACTCACCCATTCAAATACTTTAATCACTGAACTCAGGTGTTCCAATCATTTTGCATGCCCACAGGTGCATCACTGTGGACATTCAGCAACCAGTGATGCCCTCCTTGAGTCGTGCATTAGGCAACTGAAAAAACGCAGGACTACATGCGTGCAGACTGTTATAATGACTGTCCTTAACACCACGTCAACGTCAACAAAGACTGCAATGGTGTTGTGCCAGACTGTCCTGGAGTGATTTCGAACAGCAGCAGGTCATCTTCAGTGATAAGTCCCGTTATTGTCTTGGTGGAGAAGACCAACGAATCCGTGTGTGGAGGCACCGTGGTCAGCACCAAGTTGAACTGCTTGTTGTCACATGTCCAGACGACCTGGTGTCACTCCACCTCGACAGCTACAGCATAATCTGCAGTAACTATGTGAGATTATTCAAGCTGCAACAGCATTAGGAACCTCTACAACTCCAACGCCAAGACATCAGGTATGTTGTGTTAGCAAACCTTGCGGCCTAAAGCCATATTGAGAGGTACTTCTGTATGTGTGGCTCAATAAATATTCTCCATATCAGTCTAAATGTATCATCAGTTATTGTTCCTGGTAGCCTTTATCTTTCTTCCCAACAGCACTGCAGTCCCACACTTCCTTCTGGGTGCAGCTATTATTTTGACAAGTGTATTTAAAAATTAGTGTTCTGTGTACATGGACGAAGGGTATATCCATTTTAGGGTTCTTTATTTTCTCCACTATGTACAGGCAGGTTTGGGAATACTGATAGAGCAACACTGAATTCAAATACCTAACACGCTCTGCTTGTTCTATGGTTAAGGATAGTATCATTTTATATTCATTTTTACTAAAATGTTCGTCTCACAGATCCAGCTTTCCTCATTAGAGCATGCTACGTCGCTCCAGTTCTCCTTCTCTCGGGAATGCTGAATATCAACACAGTTCTCAGTATTCTGATTATTTGGTTCTCCTTGAATCCAGAACCTGAAAGCCAGAGAATCAGAATCAATCTCTGATCAGAGATCATATGAACTTCAGCTCAACTCTCACAGCCTGTGTTCAGCTCTGTGGTGTTGTGCAGCTGAATGGTGTAATGCAAGACACTCCCTACCTCACAGACCAATAGATGGAAGGCTTCGAAGTGACATCACGGCAGACGTATTATCAGAAAGCAGCAACCATGTCCACAATAATTACAAAACCAAAACGGTTTGTGGACTCAAAGCTAGCCCCTCCCACTGGACTAAACCATTGGGGCAAGAGGTAAGACAGGCAGACATATACACAGTGTTTGGAAGGATTAGGTGCACAGTGACATTGCTAGGACAGCCACCACCTTCTAATCAATCACATACGTGTCCAGGTAGCTGTACTTTATTATAACTAGCCTGATCTCAGACTGGTTTCTTTCCCTGCAGGTTCTCAAGCTGTGGACACCCCTGCCCCAACTCCTCCCATGGTTCACTCTAACACAGGAGACAAATGACCCGCACCATCTTTAGAAGTTGAAGAGGAGGCCTGAGGAGGTATGTTGATCCCAACTGATATCATCAGAGTCCAAATTATAAGAGTCAGTACATAATCAGTAACTTGAGAAGACTAAATTTAAACTCATCATCCTCAAACTTAAACTCATCATCAGTGTCCAGTGAGAGAGTAGTTGTCCACTTCATTACCTCAAATAAAACTGTTGTTTAGTTTGTGCACCGTTAGCCACCTTAGCGGACCTGTCATTAGCTGTTAGCATTAGCGCTACTGAGTTAACCCCAAAAGTTTATGGTGTGCTAGGCTTGTTAGCTTGGTTGCAGATGGTGAATTCCTCATTATTAATAACATCTACATTCGGTGCCTTTACCAAACCCTCATCGTCTGTACATAATGCAGGGGATCACCAATAAATCCAGCACACAGTAGATGCCAAGCACCTAAATCAGTTCTATCCCACATAAGGTGTTTCTTACGTAATGGTCAGCGCTGACCCGTCCACCCATTTCCAGACTTCCGGTGTTTCCCTGTTCGACAGACCGATCCAAGCTTTCTTGCTGCGGAGATTGTTAAGGATGAAATCCTGCCGTATAGAGGGTACAATGTAAAAAAAGATAGAACTGAATAGCAGGGTCTCTCTCTCTCTCTCTCTCTCTCTCTCTCTCTCTCTCTCACCAGTTCATGTCTGCTGTTGATGATCACTAGGTCTGCTTCTCTCTCTCTGCAGTACTGTCTGCTCTCACTCCAGCTCTTCCTCTCAGTAGAGAAGTAGTAAAGACTGGTGCTGAAAAATGTCCAACCCTGCCACATCGCTGTCTCTATGAGTTAAAGACAGACCACACACACCTGCACACTCAGTGATGCTCACAAATAGACTCATTATTACGCTTTCATCTTTCCTATAGAAGTCAACACAGCAATCTTTTCATCTCCTCTCCATTATTTCATGTTAGCTCATAAAACATCAATACACCCATCATCAAAAGAATAGCTGCACCCAGGAGGAAGTGTGAGATTGCAGTGCTATTGGGAAGGAAGATAAAGGAACAATAAATGATGATACATTTAGACTGATAGGGGCGATGTTTGTGTCTCTCAGTATGGCGTCGGGTTGCCGTGTTTACTAACGCAACATGTGGAGTGACACCAGGCCTTCTGGACCTTATCTTGGTGCTGACCATGATGGCTCCACATGGATTTGTTGGTCCATTGCAGGTCAGACAATTCCCTGTTCATGCCTTCTTCTATCCACCCCAGCTAACAGCGTGCTATGATAGTAGCCGCACGATTGGTGCACAATGCAGCGATAAGACCATCCCACTTCCCAGACCCTTATAATGCAATACCTCTTCAACTCTTCCAACTGCTTGAATTGATTTTGAACTCTATTCTGAGGCCAACAGGACGACTTTACATAGTCAGTCTGTGGTTGTTTTGCTGAGCTAGAACATGAGCTACGATGTGTGAATTTAGGGGTGTTAGCTTTAATGAGTTAGGACTGTTATGTAACAGTTTAAGATTCTGGAATCAGCCTGTACCTGACCTGTATTTGACCTACAGCCTGTATTTGATGGAGGAACAACAGTGCTTGAGGTTCACTGTATGTACTGTATATACCAAACCCGCAGTTTTGCACTCCATGGCTCCACCCTCAGTACTGAGAATGAAAACCCTCCTAGAATAAGTCCAGAAGGAGAAAATCTCTCTGAAGCTGCATCACAGTTTAAGACTGGGTTTCAGGAGGTGGATGTTTCTGCTTACCTAAATTTGGAAGTTGTCTCCGAAGGGCAGTCAGTTCTTTGTAACTTGTCAGTAACTGGTCTCTCTCTATAGCCAGGTTGGTGTAACTGGTCTGTAACTGGTCTCTCTCTCTAGTCAGGTTGGTGTAGCTGGTCTGTAACTGGTCTCTCTCCGCAGTGAACTTGATCCACAGCAGTGTTATGGCAGCCACCAGGAGAGCACACATCAGCCCCAGACACCCTACCGCCGCTCTGCAGCATCTGCCTCCTGCAGTGTTCATTCCAGACACTAGAAGTGATTACACACACGAGATTAACTACCCTTATAACGAATAGGAATTCTGTAGGTGTCAGGCACCTGTGTGTGTGTGTACCTGAGGTCATAGTTCCTTTATGGCTTCTGGTCACGTTAGTCTCCAGGACGTCTTCATTCACATAGATATCCTCATATGAGTCACTGCTTTCGTCTGAAGCTGTCGATCTGTAGTCTGATTTAGTTCCTGAATTGGCATATAAATCCATATTGATCTCCGGTTCTGTTTTCTTTCCCATAGCGGTCCTGGAACAAGTGGAAGCCCTTGTTTTAATTGCAGACTACGGTCCCTGCCGTCTCCAGCTCTCACAGTGACTCTGTGTGTGCGGTTTAGTGCAATACATCTGCTGCTCTCAGGACAGGAAGGTGAGGCGATGTATACAAGCCACACAGAACAAGTAGAAGCTCATTTCTGGGTCTGTATGTGGGTTTGTGGGTTTGTCTTTCTGTTAGTGTCCTGCATCTCTGAATTCATTTTAACTGATAGCATCTTTCACACAGTCTCAGTTCTCTGCTCCTATCAGCATTCACTGATTCATGCTAGTTTACCACAAACAATCAAACATCATATACAGTTTTGGGTTAAAGCAGGTCTGGGGGGGAATGGTGGCACAGTGGGTAGTGCTGTCACCCCACAACAATAAAGGCCTAGGTTGTATTCCAGGCCCGGGCCCCAGGGTCCTATCTGTTTGAGGTTTTCATGTTGTCCCTGTGTCTGCGTGGGTTTCCGACCACAGTCCAAAGACAAGCAGTCAGGCGAACTGGAGATGCTAAATTGCCCCCTGGGTGTGAGTTTTTATGTCTGTGTGTCTGCTCTGTGATGGACTGGCAGCCTGTCCAGGTTGTTTCCTTCCCTCCACCCATAGAGTGCTGGGATTTGGGCTGTGTTTGGTCCAACTGATTTGCTCCAAATTTAGCTCAAGCCGGACCTCCAAAACTAATAATCAGGATTAACCTGCTGCCCACGATATCACAGTCCATCATGGCGCTCTCTTTTTTTTTCGCTTCTTTGATTGTCTGTATTCAGGATTAAACAAATGTGGGACAGCAGGGCCATGGAAGAGGACATTACTAATGATGGTCTGGTGATGGAGGCTGCACCCTATAACTCAAAATAGTCAGCAAAGTCTGGAAAAGTCGTTTTTGGACAAGGTTTTGATCGGTGGGTTGTTTATGTGTTTGTTGTATTTCAGATGGTCATTATTTTTCACTGTGCTGCTCTGTGTGACTGACTATGAGTGTCCCAATTCAAAACCACACTGAACAGGAAGCTGAAACTAGGACGCATTTGTGCGGTGTATGCATGTGTGTATATACCAGAACTCCCAATCTATCTCACCACACAAACATAGTGGTTTTCATCAGGGTTGAAACCCAACACAAAGTACATGGCCCTTACTGATGCATGAGTTATGGGTAAATTATTACTATTAATGAATACAAGGGTGTTAGGCCAAAAGACTCCAAGACCGACGTGTGCAGGACCAAAAGCCAGAGAGAGTTTATTAACAGGCAATCTCAACAGGCAACAGTAAACACAGCAACAATGGGAGACGCAAAATCATAGTCAGGGACAGGCGGAGGTCAGAACCAGATAAAGCAAGCAGCGAGAGCGAACAACTTTAAAGGGATAGACAAAAGAGGAAAACCAAAGTGGGAAAGCAGAGATTCGAAAAGTAACAGCACGAGCAATATGCGGATAGGCGAAAGAGTAGTCGAGGAACAAAGAAAGTTGGAACCGGAAGTGGGTACCGATATTAGTAAACGCTCAGAATTGCTAAATAGGGTTTGACAAATCTTCGCAAAGAACACATGATAACCACGGCCTTAAATATAAACAGTATTTAGACACAGCCGGACTAGAACTCAGGCGATCCATAGCGAATCAGAGAATCCAAACGGGGGCGCATGGACATGATATCATCGAGCATAGCCCCCTGAGAAATGTCCAGGAGAGCGGGGAAGCTGTGGAGACCCGGGGCATGACATCACCCACCCCCAAGGAGTCTGAGCGCAAAGAGGACCGAGGACGACCACGGTGACAACCCCCTCCTCCCCCGAGGGCTTCCCCAAATCTGCCAAGGCCCGGAATGGGGACTCCCCTGGTAGGACCAGATCCTCGGGGGCCCGAGGCCGAGACCAAAGAGGACCGCCTGGGACGACCACGCCGGTGACCAGCCGACGGCCTCAAGGATAAATGTCTTGGTCGACCACGTCGCCCACCAGCAGACAGGTTCGAGAATGACCTCCAGGACAGCCCCGGGGCCTGGGAGGAGGACGTAATGGGTGCCGGCGGTGATACTTCTCAATGAGGGCAGGATCCAACACGGCCCAAGACCTTCCCAGTCCGCCAGATATTGAAGAGTCCCACCTCTCCTCCAAGAGTCCAGAAGCCGACGAACAACATATGGCGGTGTGGTCGCGGGCAGCACCTTGTCTAAGGGGCCAGGAACAACAGGCTTTAGTAAAGACATATGAAAAAATGGACATATCCGGTAATGGGACGGTAGGTCCAATCTATAGGTTACATCATTGACTTTTTTTGACACTCTAAAAGGTCCAACATAGTTAGGGGTCAGTTTCTTACTTCCCTCTGATAGCCTGAAGTCCCTGGTAGATAGCCACATCCTGTCTCCTGGAGCGTAGGAGGGGGCTTCTGAGAGCCGCCTGTCCGCAAACCATTTGTGTCGACGCAGGACGCTCTCGATGCATTGATGGGCAATAGAACCAGTGACTCCATTCCTCCAGGGCGAGCTTAATAGCCAACAACTCCTTGTCCCCAGTTCCATAAATCTCTCCGCTGGGGTCAATTTATGCGAAAAGAAGGCAACGGGCTGCATCCTAGGAGGCTCTCCACTGTGTTGCGATAGCACAGCACCTACCGCTATGTTAGAGGCGTCTACTTCCACAATAAAAGCCTTTGCGGGGTCTGGGTGTTTAAGCAGGGGAGCAGTGGTGAATTTTTCCTTTAGCTCTCTGAACACGCTTTCCGCCTGGAGGTTCCACTTGAGGGGCTTAGCGTTTCCCTTAAGGAGTGAGGTTAAAGGAGCAGCTACAGAGCTGAAGTGCTTAATGAAGCGTATATAGAAATAGAAATAAAAAAAGAATATAGAAATTAGCGAACCCCAGAAAGTGCTGAAGGTCACAAATAGAATTGGGGATGGGCCATTTAAGCACTGCCTCAACCTTATGGTCATCCATGATGACACCCTTGGGACTGACCACGTAGGCCAGAAAAGAAACCGAACCCATATGAAATTCGCACTTCTCTCCCTTCACATATAACTGATGCTCCAGGAGGCGAGAAAGAACCCTTCGCACATGTTGCACATGCGTGGGGAAAGCGGGTGAATAAATGAGTATGTCATCAATATAGGCGATAACGAACTGACCTAACATATCCCGGAGGACGTCATTTATGAAGGATTGGAAGACGGAGGGGGCGTTCCTCAACCCAAAGGGCATGAGCCTGTATTCATTGTGCCCCCTGGTGGTAAGGAAGGCCGTCTTCCATTCGTCCCCCTTACGGATCCTGACCAGGTTATAAGCGCTGCGTAAATCCAATTTGGTGAAAACCGTGGCTCCCTGAAGCTGCTCTAAGGCCACAGGAACGAGCAGGAGGGGGTAGGAGTATTGTTTGGTTATAGCGTTTAAGCCATGGTAATCAATGCAGGGTCTGAGACCCCCGTTTTTCTTCTTAATGAAGAAGAAGCCGGCGGCCGCCAGGGAAGTCGACGGCGGATGTAGCCCTGGGCAAGGGCTTCCCGTATGTATTCCTCTAAAGCCTGGTCATTGACTAATTCAATAGCTCGATCATAGACCCTGTGTGGCGGTAGTTGAGTTGCACTAGCTTTATTAAATACCTGTGCAAGGTCAGCATACTCAGAAGGAATACACACAGGGGCTTTATCAGGGCCTTTAACGGATGTAGAGGATACAGAAAGCAACAACTTCACGTGTGGTTTATGAAATAAAAAGATTATGGGTTTGTAACCAAGAGCGGCTAGGATAACAGCATACTCGGCCACATCTTATACAAAAAACTGTAATTCTTCCATGTGCAAAGCACTAGCGTCCATAGTAACAGGTGCAGTCATATGGCTAACAAACCCTTTGCCCACAGGGTCTCCGTCAACAGCAGAAAAACCAGGGGCCATTTAAGTTCATGGACTGGGAGACGGAGCTGTTGTGCCACGTAGGCGTGCACAAAATTGCCCTCTGCTCCAGAGTCAAACATGCCAAGTCCACCCAGAAAGGATCCCAGACACACCAGGCCAGGAATCCAACCCAGTCCCTTTTTGCTGTGCGGCAGCAAGCGTTGGCATGTCCAAGTCTCTTTCTCAATTAACTGACATTCGGTTAGGGACATACATGCCAATGCTGTATGGTAAAATCTTAAATTCAATAAAACACACATATATGGCAAGATGGTAAGGTTAGAATATCACAAGCTGAAACGTGTTTGAATAAGTGATGATGTTTCCCACTGAAAAAGTCACATTTAGCTTCACCTGATCTTTTTGCTTGGCATACAGGGTAAACACAATTGTTTGACCCACAACACTACACACTGCCATCTTGTGTAACTATGTATGAAGAACATCTCTGCACAGTGTGCTTCCAGAACTGCCTGCTGGATTTGTGCTCCTAGATGAAAGGTGGAACGAGGTTCAAGTCAGCCTCCGCGTTTCCTGTTCCACTCTAAATGGTATGGCAGTTACCTTATCTGACTATTTAAGGTGGAAGAAGAAATTTAAATAGGAAGCCAGCTTCAGCTCTGTGAAGGTGGACATCATCAGGGTGGTGTAGAGATTTCAGGCCTTAGTCCTCATAAAAGGAGTTGCACAGCCATAAAAAGGCTGTAAAGATAATTCTGCTTAAAAGAGTTCAATCTCTCCATATACTGAAGTTATAAAAATAGAAGTGAGTTTTATTGTTCTAGGTACATGAGGGAGGGCTATATCCATTTTTAGGAGTCTTTATTTTCTCCACTGTATGTGTATTATTCACTGACAGGTTTAAGAAGACTGATAGAGAAACAGCTTTTCAAGTACCTAATACATTCTGCTTGTTCTATGGTTGAATATAGTATCATTCTATAATCAGTTATGAAGCTTAAATCTTCATCTCACAGATCCATCTTTGTTTATTAGAGCATGCCATGTCATTCCAGTTCTTCTTGTCTGGGAAACCCTGAATATCAGCACAGTCCTCATTATTCCACCGATCATTTGGTTCTCCTTGATCCCAGAACCTGAAAGCCAAAGAATCAGAATCAGTCTCTGATCTGTGTTTATGTAACCTTTGGCCCAACTTTCCTAGCTTGTGTTCAGTCCTGTGGTGTTGGGGATCCAAGCAGTATAAATTAAGGCACTTCTACCTCAGAGATTGATAAACCGAAGGCTTTGAAGCTCCAGGGCAGACCACAGCACACTATTTACAAAAACAAACGAGTTTGAGGACTCAAAGCTAGCCCCTCCCACTAGACTAAACATGCAGACATATATACACAATGTTTGGATTGATTAGATGCACAATGGCTTTGTTAGTACAGCCACCTCTCTCTCACCTTCTGATCAATTATATTGATATCCAGGTAGGTATACGTCATTATAACTAGCCTATTCTTATAATGGTTTCTTTTCCTGCAGGTCCTCAAAGCTGTGGACTGGGCTCTGCCCTCCTCCCATGGTTCACATTGACACAGAAAGGAGACAAATGACCCGCACCATCTTTAGAAAGTAAAGAGGAGGCCCGAGGAGGCCTTAGGAGGCATGGTGATGTGTCAGGCCATCAGTACATCAGAGTCAACATTATTAAAGTCAGTACATAATCAGTAGGTTTACCTGTCTTTGCGCTGATAGAGTCATGGTTGGAGACTTGCATGTGGAGTGGTCCATTTAATTGCCTCAATTGAAATTGTTGTTCAGTTTGTGCACCCTTATCCACCTTAGATAACCTACCATTAGCTGTTAGCATTAGTGCTAGTGGGTTAAGTTTATGGTGTGCTAGGCTTGTTAGCTTGGTTGCAGATGGTGTACTACTGGTGAATTCCACATTACTAATAACATCTACCTTCTGTACATTTCCCTTCTTCCCTTTTTCTTCAACCACATGCCTGCCTATGTACTATGTGCCTTCACCAAACACTTATCACACAATAGATGCCAATCCTTCTAAGTACCAATATTAGTTCTTCCCTACATAAGGTGTTTCTTACGTAATGGTCAGCGCTGATCCATCCACCCATTTCCAGACTCCCTCTGATTCACTGTCCGTCAGACCGATCCAAGCCATATTGCTATCCAGAGTGTTAAGGATGAAATTCTGCCATAAAGAGGGTATAGTGGTAGAACACAGAGCTGATTAACAATCTCTCTCTCTCTCTCTCTCTCTCTCTCTCTCTCTCACCTGTTCTTCTCTGCTGTTGATGATCACCAGGTCTGCTCCTCTCTGTCTGCAGTCCTCTCTGCTCTCACCCCAGCTCTTCTCTTGGGTGGAGATGTAGTAAAGACTGGTGTTGAAAAATGTCCAACCCTGCTGCAGTGCCTTCGCTGTCAAACACAGACCACACACATCAACACTGTGATCTTCTCCTCTCCAATATTTCAGGTTAGCTCATAATACATCAATACACCCATCATCAAAAGAATATCTGCACCCAGGAGGAAGTGTGGGATTGCAGTGCTATTGGGAAGAAAGATAAAGGAACAATAAATGATGATACATTTAGACTGATAGGGGCGATATTTATTGTGTCATGGTGCACAATGCGTCGAAAAGACTGTCCTACTTCCCGGATCCTTATAATGTGATTCCTCTTCAGTGCTTCCAACTGCTTGTATTGCTTTTGAACTCTAGTCTGAGGAAAATGAAACAGTATGTAACAGTCGCGGATTCTGGAATCAGCCTGTTTACTGACCTGTATTTGGCTATGTCCTGTATTTGATGGAGAAGCAACAGTGTTTGAGGTTCAATATGTACCATATGTGTCAAACTCTCCTTATTAAACTATGACCATACAGTTTTCCATTCCATGGCTCCACCCTCAGTACTGAGAATGCAAAACCATCCTAGAATCGTCCAGAATGAGAAAAGCTCTCTGAAGCTGCATCACAATTTAAGACTTAAGGTTTCAGGAGGTGGATGTTTTTGCTTACCTAAATTTGGAAGTTGTCTCCGAAGGGAAGTCAGTTCTTTGTAACTTGTCAGTAACTGGTCTCTCTCTATAGTCAGGATGGTGTAACTGGTCTGTAACTGGTCTCTTTCTATAGCCAGGTTGGTGTAACTGTTCTGTAACTGGTCTCTCTCTATAGCCAGGTTGGTGTAACTGGTCTGTAACTGGTCTCTCTCTATAGTCAGGTTGGTGTAGCTGGTCTGTAACTGGTCTCTCTCTATAGTCAAGTTGGTGTAACTGGTCTGTAACTGGTCTCTCTCTGCAGTGAACTTGATCCACAGCAGTGTTATGGCAGCCACCAGGAGAGCACACATCAGCCCCAGACACCCTGCTGCCGCCCTGCAGCATCTGCCTCCTGCAGTGTTCATTCCAGACACTAGAAATGATTACACACACAAGATTAACTACCCTTATAACGAATAGTATTGCTGTAACAGTGTTGCATGTATGTGTGTGTGTGTGTACCTGAGGTCATAGTTCCTTTATGGCTTCTGGTCACGTTAGTCTCCAGGACGTCTTCATTTACATAGATATCCTCATAGGAATTACTGTCTTCGTCTGAAGCTGTCGATCTGTAGTCTGATTTAGTTCCTGAATTGGCATATAAATCCATATTGATCTCCGGTTCTGTTTTCTTTCCCATAGCGATGCTGGAACAAGTGGAAGCAGAGAACCGTCTTGGTTCTAACTGTCCAAGTTTTAATTGCAGACTACGGTCCCTGCCGTCTCCAGCTCTCACAGTGACTCTGTTTGTGTGGTTTAGTGCAATACATCTACTCTGACAGGAAGGTGAAGCCACACCGCATATGTAGAAGCCCATTTCTGGGTCTGTATGTGAGTTTGTGGGTTTGTCTTTCTGTCAGTGCATCTCTGAATTCATTTTAACTGATGGCATCATTCACACACTCTCAGTTCTCTGCTCCTATCAGCATTCACTGATTCATGCTAGTTTACCACAAACAATCAAACATCATAGACAGTTTTGGGTTAAAGCAGGTCTGGGGGGGAATGGTGGCACAGTGGGTAGTGCTGTCACCCCACAACAATAAAGGCCTAGGTTGTATTCCAGGCCCGGGCCCCAGGGTCCTATCTGTTTGAGGTTTTCATGTTGTCTCTGTGTCTGCGTGGGTTTCCGACCACAGTCCAAAGACAAGCAGTCAGGCGAACTGGAGATGCTAAATTGCCCCCTGGGTGTGAGTGTGTATGTCTGTGTGTCTGCTCTGTGATGGACTGTCAGCCTGTCCAGGTTGTTTCCTTCCCTCCACCCATAGAGTGCTGGGATTTGGGCTGTGTTTGATCCAACTGATTTGGTCCAAATTTAGCTCAAGCCGGACCTCCAAAACTAATAATCAGGATTAACCTGCTGCCCACGATATCACAGTCCATCATGGCGCTCTCTTTTTTTGCTTCTTTGATTGTCTGTATTCAGGATTAAACAAATGTGGGACAGCAGGGCCATGGAACAGGACATTACCCATGATGGTCTGGTGGTGGAGGCTGCACCCTATAACTCAAAATAGTCAGCAAAGTCTGGAAAAAGGTTTTGATCGGTGGGTTGTTTATGTGTTTGTTGTATTTCAGATGGTCATTATTTTTCACTGTGCTGCTCTGTGTGACTGACTATGAGTGTCCCAATTCAAAACCACACTGAACAGGAAGCTGAAACTAGGACGCATCTGTGCGGTGTATGCATGTGTGCATGTGTGTATGTACCGGCACTCCCAATCTATCTCAAAATCTCACACACATAGTGGTTTTCATCAGGGTTGACACCCAACACAAAGTACATGACCCTTACTGATGCATGAGTTGTGGGTAAATTATTACTATTAATGAATACAAGGGTCTCAGATTGAGGTATACTGTGTTTAACCCGAATGAGTAAATAACAATAGAGCAACAGTAATAGATTTCTGCTTCAGAGGACAGCCTCTCTAATAGCCTTACCCTCATATCTAAATTGTTCCTAACAGGTCCATATTACACATATATAGGAACTATAGGTCCTTATTATGATCTTGCTATCTGATTAAAAAAAAAAATTAATCATTCAGTCTTGAACTGTCATTGATGGCCTTTACCATATCAACTTCTGGTCTGATCAGTCTTCTTACCTGCCTAAACCCAAGTACCCCATCTCCTGATGGCTCCATTTGCACTTGGCTGAGCAGAGCACCAGGAGGAAACCCATACAGACCCAGAGAGAACATGCCAAGTCCACCCAGAAAGGATCCCAGACACCTCAGGCCAGGGAACCAACCCAGTCCCTTTTTGCTATGCGGCAGTAAGCGTTGGCATGTCCAAGTCTCTCTAGTAACTCTTTAATCCTTGGTATTGGGTAGGCATCAAACCTTAATGCGCTGATTCTTGACTTTGACACATACACATACAAACCATCAGGCTTTGTGACTGGCGCCAAACGAATCGGACTGCTCACTCCCTGAATGCTCGATGATTCTTAAGTGTAACACTGAGCCTGTTTTCCTTCTTAGGAGTTCTGCCAGTGTCTTCATGGGGCTATATGGGTTCGCTCCTATGGTCCTTGTCTCCTAATTATGCTGAAATGGTTCAGCTGAGACATGCTGGGTCAGTGCAACTCCATTTGGTTCTCTCCATTTCTTCAAGCCATTTTTGTGTGATAGGTTTGGGAGGTTTATGTTTCCCTCATCACAAAGCCGTCTTTCAATATGATTTCAGCTTGTTTATCACTTTATAGTACATTTAAAACATAATATGATCTCCTTAATTCTTTCTCCCTCTTTAGAGAGCATAAGGATTCTATAATCCATTGCTTATCTATTACTCTGAGCTCACTGGTTGCTTTCTCAGACAACACTTAAGATAATAGAGGTGTCCTTTCAAGCTCTATAATATCCACTGTGATCTTCCACTGGTTTCCAGGTAATTGTGGCTTGGTGATGGGAATATATAGAACGCTTTGCAGCAGCTTTCTTCTGTCCTGAATAATGGAAACAGTTCTTAACGCCCTCACATTAATGGCATACACTCCAGTCTGGCCCTAGCTAGGATCTAGTTACTAATGGGCATGGTACGTTTAAAGTCTGAATCAGTTGTAGTTCACATGTCCAAGAGCACTGGCAGGTCAGTCTCTATTAACATTCCCTTTTCTAATCTTTTATTCAAAGCTATAACAGGAACACCCCAAGGTGATATATTAGGGCTTTGTGTTGGTTTTCTATTCCCTGTTGACCAAGGTTAAACTGGCTTCACCATTATTCAGCTGGTCTGAAGCTGCTTGATACTTGTAGTAGTCTCACCAAGGTCAGGTAGATCTTGGCAAGTATGGGTAGAGAACCTTTGCATAGCAGGCTGGTCAATGATGGCACACAGAATGTGTGTTGTAAACCATTTTAAAGATTTCCACGAGAATTCAAAAGTGGACATTCTTTACAGGCGAGTGCTAAACATGAATGCTAATGTTAGCCGCTATTGAGATTTTACAGTAAGAGGCTAAACCATCACAAGGAAGCATTTAATGTTTAGTTTTGTAAGAATATTTGCTTTTTAAATGTAATGGCATTCGGTATGTATTTACAGTAACGGTACTGTGATCATTTACTGACCTTTGAAGAGTAAGTAATAGTGGCTACTTTTGTGTTAGCACTACTGTACAGCGTCCTAATGCTACATAACATATTTGTAAGCTCTTCATAACATCTGACGAAGAGCAATATTAACCGTTATAAAATAAAATAGATGAAAGGACTTGAAAAGGAAGAGAATGAGAGTGTAAGGGGCCGCCCGCGCCGTGGTCCTCCCGCCACCAGAGGGAGGCCACGCTCTACCACTCCCAGTGATCAGGCTGATTGAGAACACCTGGTTACTGTTCTTATAAGGACTCCAGACGGTGCTTAGTCTTGATTCTGTTCAGGTCCTGCCATGCGCCGTATTACAGCTTGTACACGCTCCTAGTCAAAGAAAAAAAGAAAACAACTTCTAGTTTGCTCACCAGCCATCTTAGGTCCTCTCCCTCGAGACTCCTTGCAGTTTCTTTCCCTTTGTTTTGTTTGAGAAAATAATTTTAGATACTCGTTCTCCTTTCCTGAGTATCAGCTCTTTTAGTTTACCGATACAAACTGAGTGCCCACAGTTTGGTCGACGTCTTTCTTTGTTATCGGCGCCTTTGTTTTCGTTTCTTTACCCTTTGTTTATATTCATGTTGTGCCTGTTTCACTTCCGGTTCTGCAATGGCGCAGCGGTTAGCACGTTGCCCTCTCAGCGTTTCTACCTCTGTTGGCGGCGGTTCGATCCCCGCCGGTTATATTTTCGTTTCTTCCCTCGTTTCTCCGTCAAACTTTTCACCTCCCCACTCAACCACAGGTTCCCACTACCCCGTGTGGAGTAGCGGTTAGCGCATACACCATCCGCACATAAGGTCACCGGTTCAAATCCTGGTCCACAACATTCGCTTTTGAGTCTGCATAGATAAATATACAAGGCAACAATCCAGAGAGGTCTCTCTTTTCGTCGCTGACCTTCTCTTTTGCCTACTGTCTGTATCGTTCTCACTCTTTGGCTCCTGACCTTCATTCTCGTCTTCTGACCATTCTCCTAGCCTTTCCCTCTCAACTTGGTTATCTCCTTTGATTTGTCTCTCCTGGTTCTGAACTCTCCCTGTCCCTGACTACGGTTTTGCCTTGTCCCTTATGTGGTACTATGTGTTGCTGCTTAATTGAACCATCTCATTGTGTAATAAAACCAAATTGACTTTTAGCTCTGCTCACGTCGACCCGAGTTCTTTCTGCATGACACTGGGAAAACCTGCTTTTAGCTATTGTTCACCAGCTAGCTGGAATTCATTACATAACACCCTAAATTACATAAAACCCCAGTTGCTTATATAATAGACCTTTTATACATTTAAACTCTAACCCTTTGACTAAAATGGCTTAGTTTAAAAAAAGGGTGGATTTCTACATTGACTGAAATGTAGTCTGATTATAATCGTAGCCACAATTACAGGCTAACACTTTATATTACGGGTACTTGATCTACCAGTAATTAAGGCATTCTAGATCGAGTTGCCCAGCATTAAGTAATGCATGTACTAATAATGAGGATTAGTGTAATAAAAGTTTTGTAATAAAAGTTTTTGTAATTTTGCAGTTTCTTGTCACAAGATCAGTGTTCTGGATGAATGTGTCTATCAAAGTCATCCATCGTGTCATCATATATTCATATTTATGTCATTCAGCTGACACTCTTATCCAGAGCGACTTACAAGGTTGATCATATTACAGGTAGGCCAGTGTGATGTTAGGAGTCTTAGCCAACGTTTCTTATTGGTGTAGCACAGCCTAGTTACCCAGACTGGGATTTGAACCCCCACATGGTGGTGGCTCCCTGGTGGGTAGTGGTGCTATCTGCTGAGCTACACCAAACAACCACATCTTTTCTTTTCTAACCGTGTCTGGTCGGTCTTGCTGTTTAAGCAGTCCTTCTATTTACCTGTGTTTTTACCTGTGTAAGGTCTGAAGTTCATTGTTGTCTGATGACTTATGTTACCTTCTCTCTTTGTACCTGCCTATTTATGTCGCGCTGACATTGCCATACTTTCATCCAGCCTTTCATCCGGCTTAACACAACCGCAAACTCCAATTCCCAGGATTTCTCTGGGCGATCATGTGACTTTCCACTCCCTGCCAGCAGCCAAGCCCAGATCGGCCTCATCCGAATTCTGATTGCTGCACCTGTGTGTTACGCGGGACGAGGGGACCGGATGCACATGCAAGTCAGTTTAATGACAAAGAATAAAACAAAAACCAAGGAGACTATACTAGGAGACAGGACGACAACAACAACAACAGACAGAGAAACTTACAGAGAACTTCATGGGAAAAACAACAAGGCAAGGGACCAGTAGGGAGACAAAATACCGAACAAGAACAAAGGGCAGACACCGGGTATAAAACAGCTAGGGCTGACGAGAGACACCTGGGAAGGGGCGGAGCTACAAACATTACCTAGAGGGCGGAGACAGGAGGGGCACATGACCAAAACAGACAGACGCACACGGGGCAAGACAACAAAGGTCACATGATAATAACAAGCACATGGACAGGCAGACAGACATGGCAGGGTGTGACATAACCCCCCCTCTAATGCGCAGCTCCCG
Organism: Prochilodus magdalenae; assembly: GCA_024036415.1. Classification (NCBI taxonomy): domain Eukaryota; kingdom Metazoa; phylum Chordata; class Actinopteri; order Characiformes; family Prochilodontidae; genus Prochilodus; species Prochilodus magdalenae. The sequence goes on from JAMWET010004425.1 coordinate 55,330, forward strand.
AGGCGCATAGCAGAAAGCACAACGAGAGCTGGCTCAGAGGGGAGAGCTGGAACAGAACGAACAAACAGACTAAACATAGCAGCGGGTAACCAGAATAGGGAGACTGAACCGGGGAACATTCATGGGAGCCTAAACCGGGGAAAACATACCGGGGAGCCTAAACCGGGGAACAAACTGAGCAGGAGACGGGACGGACAACTGAGCAGGAGACGGGACGGACAACTGAGCAGGAGACGGGACGGACAACTGAGCAGGAGAAGGGACAGGGGACTGGACCGGGTACTGGAACAACGACGGGACAGGGGACTGGACAGGGGACTGGAACATCGACTGGACAGGGGACTGGACAGGAGACTGGACAAAAGGCGACTGGACAGGAGACTGGACAAAAGGCGACTGGACAGGAGACTGGACAAAAGGCGACTGGACAGGAGACTGGACAAAAGGCGACTGGACAGGGAACTGGACAAAAGGCGACTGGACAGGGAACTGGACAAAAGGCGACTGGACAGGGAACTGGACAAAAGGCGACTGGACAGGGACAAAAGCTAGAGTGGGAACAGGAACTGTCACAGTCACAGGGACAGGGATAGACAACGGAGACATGGGAACATTTACACAGAACGTGACGGGAACAGGGACATGTGCGACAACAGGGACAAACATACAACTAGAAACAGGACCAGGACTACATAGAGCAGAAAAAGAACAGGCAGGGAACTGCGGAGCGGGCCGGGCAGGGAACTGCGGAGCGGGCCGGGCAGGGAACTGCGGAGCGGGCCGGGCAGGGAACTGCGGAGCGGGCCGGGCAGGGAACTGCGGAGCGGGCCGGGCAGGGAACTGCGGAGCGGGCCGGGCAGCAGCCACGTCCTGGGCGGCAGCCGGCAGAGCAGGAGTCACTTGTTTCGGGGTCAAGGCGGGAGTCACAGGGGTCAAGGCAGGAGTCACAGGGGTCAAGGCAGGAGTCACAGGGGTCAGGAGCGGAGCAGGAGTCTCCGGGGTCAGGAGCGGAGCAGGAAATAGGCTACGCGGCCCCGCAGCGACGTCCTCGGCTGCAGGCGGCCCCGCAGCGACGTCCTCGGCTGCAGGCGGCCCCGCAGCGACGTCCTCGGCTGCAGGCGGCCCCGCAGCGACGTCCTTAGGAGCGGGAGTCTCTGGGTTCCGGGCCAGAGCGGGAGTCTCTGGGTTCCGGGCCAGAGCGGGAGTCTCTGGGTTCCGGGCCAGAGCGGGAGTCTCTGGGTTCCGGGCCAGAGCGGGAGTCTCCGGTTTCAAAGGCGGAGCGGGAGTCTCCGGTTTCAAAGGCGGAGCGGGAGTCTCCGGTTTCAAAGGCGGAGCGGGAGTCTCCGGGTTCAGGGCCGGAGCGGGAGTCTCCGGGTTCAGGGCCGGAGCGGGAGTCTCCGGGTTCAGGGCCGGAGCGGGAGTCTCCGGGTTCAGGGCCGGAGCGGGAGTCTCCGGGTTCAGGGGCCCTGCAGCGACAGCCACGGAAGCAGGAGGGCCTGCGGCGACGTCCTCGGGAGCAGGAGGGCCTGCGGCGACGTCCTCCGGAGCAGGAGGGCCTGCGGCGACGTCCTCCGGAGCAGGAGGGCCTGCGGCGACGTCCTCCGGAGCAGGAGGGCCTGCGGCGACGTCCTCCGGAGGCGGCCCCGCGGCGACGTCCACGGCTGCAGGCGGCCCCGCGGCGACGTCCACGGCTGCAGGCGGCCCCGCGGCGACGTCCACGGCTGCAGGCGGACCTGCGGCGACGTCCACGGCTGCAGGCGGACCTGCAGCGACGTCCACGGAAGCAGGGGACCCTGCAGCGACGTCCACGGAAGCAGGGGGCCCTGCCGCGACGTCCACGGAAGCAGGGGGCCCTGCCGCGACGTCCACGGAAGCAGGGGGCCCTGCCGCGACGTCCACGGCTGCAGGCAGACCTGCGGCGGCGTCCTCGGGAGCAGGCAGACCTGCGGCGGCGTCCAGGGGTGCAGGCAGACCTGCGGCGGCGTCCAGGGGTGCAGGCAGACCTGCGGCGGCGTCCAGGGGTGCAGGCAGACCTGCGGCGGCGTCCAGGGGTGCAGGCAGACCTGCGGCGGCGTCCAGGGGTGCAGGCAGACCTGCGGCGGCGTCCAGGGGTGCAGGCAGACCTGCGGCGGCGTCCAGGGGTGCAGGCAGACCTGCGGCGACGTCCACGGCTGCAGACGGACCTGCGGCGACGTCCACGGCTGCAGACGGACCTGCAGCGACGTCCTCAGAGGCAGGCAGACCTGCAGCAACGTCCACGGCTGCAGGAAGCCCTACAGTGACGTCCATGGAGGCAGGCGGAACCTCCAAGGCCTCCTCTGCGACATGCAGGCCTGTTGAGACTTCCAGGAGATCCACCTGCCAAGTATAGGCCTCAGGTTGGGCTGTGGGCCTGGGAAACCGTGCCCTTAACAACCCAAAAAAACCCTCAAGCGTCGTAGCTTCCAAGGGTCTACCCTTCAAAACAATGTCTGCCCATTGGGCAGCCTTTCCCCTGAGTAATGACTTTAAAAACAAAACTTGTCACTTCAGGGGGCGTGGGGCAAGTCAAAAACTTCAAATATAGTTCACTTTGAAGCCTAAAGCCTTCAAAGTCTGCGGTTTCCCCGTCATAAGGACGGGGAGCGTTTATACATGAAGTCAGCTGACTCACTGCATCCATTTTAGGGTTCGGTATTATGTTACGCGGGACGAGGGGACCGGATGCACATGCAAGTCAGTTTAATGACAAAGAATAAAACAAAAACCAAGGAGACTATACTAGGAGACAGGACGACAACAACAGCAACAGACAGAGAAACTTACAGAGAACTTCATGGGAAAAACAACAAGGCAAGGGACCAGTAGGGAGACAAAATACCGAACAAGAACAAAGGGCAGACACCGGGTATAAAACAGCTAGGGCTGACGAGAGACACCTGGGAAGGGGCGGAGCTACAAACATTACCTAGAGGGCGGAGACAGGAGGGGCACATGACCAAAACAGACAGACACACACGGGGCAAGACAACAAAGGTCACATGATAATAACAAGCACATGGACAGGCAGACAGACATGGCAGGGTGTGACACTGTGTTACTTCCTATATATGCTGTGCTGTTTGTTTGTCTGGGTCTACTGCTTGTACTCTGACTCTGATTTTTGGATTTTCCTACGTTAATCCTGTTGTCGTTTTTCTGACCTCTCACCTGTCTCACCATTTCCTTGCTTGGTTTGTTCTTTTTTTAATAAACATTTCTACGTCCCATTTCCATCAAACCCTGACAGCCTCTTTTTCCCAGTAGTCTCAAGTTTCAAGTTTCAGGTTTATTTGTCATTTGCACTACATGGCAGGACATTTCTGCATTGAAATGCTTGTGGTGTGGCTCAGGTTAATACTCTACAGCAGGACAACATTAATATACTACTAAACATATTAAAATAAAAAAATAATAAAAAGAGATATATTAAATAAATACAAAATACAAAAACATACACAAAATAAACAAAGACATATATGTCTGTTGTATAAAGTGACTCAGTGATATTGTCCATGGTAGTGATATATTAAGAGTATTAATAATAATAAAGTGTCCGAGTGCAGTGGTGATGGTAGTGTTGGTAGTATTGGAGGTGTTGGTGGAATTGGTGGTATTGGTAAAAGGCTGACAGCTTGTTGAGGAACCTGATGGCTTGTGGGTAAAATCTGTTCATTAGCCGGTTTGTTCTGGCCTGGATGCTGCGTCCTCATTTTGTCAGGGCATCCCAGGATAGGTAGTCTTGGGACAGTTCTCATGCTGGCCACCAGAGGTCCAACTCACCGGAATTCTGAGGATTCTTGCTACTGCTCCCTCTCACCTAGCCCCTCCCGCACCTGCCCTCTCTTACCTGCTCCCGATCCCAACTAATTATCCTTCCCTTTAAATGGCCTTCCCCTCACTAGGTGTTTGTGGAGCATTAACCACTGTACTCTTTGATGTGAAGAGCTGCAGTTTCAGAATTCTGTAAGTAAGCCCAGTGTTTTTGGTTGCCTTTCAGAGTATTTCCCCAGCTCCTGATTCTTGAGTCCTCCAGTCCTTTTTCCCCTTGTTTTCGTGGTTTGTTTTCTTTTGTGACTTTTGAATATCTTCTGGGCTTTTGCATTTGTAAGACCTTTGCTTTGTTTTTTGAGAACTTATGTGCGTCCTTCCAGTTATACCCATGCACTCATCTTCTAATCCTCTTAGACCTTCTTGGTCACAAGGGGTGCTAGAGCCTATCCTAGTGCTCAACGGCTGGAAGGCAGGTTACACCCTGGACAGGATGGCCAATTCATCACAGGGCAGACACACAGACAGACATGCACATGATCCCACTCTCATACCTTGGGGAAAATTTACCATCTGCAGTTCATTTGGCTGCATGTTGAAAGTACCCAGATGAATCCCACACAGTCGCATGGAGAACATGCAAACAGGAACATACATAGAAAGCAGCCCCGCCTGGGGACTGAACCCAAGCCTTGTTTATAATTCCTCATTATTCATCCCTGACCTGACCCTAAACTTACAACTGTACTCAGAAATTAGTCCATGATTATTATGGACAGTGTAGTGCTTATTTCCTAGGGTCATGAGAATCCTAAATTCAGAAGTTCCCATTCCCAGTCCTGGGAGCCCACACTATTCCCATTTTTGTGCTTTCCCTCCTCAAGCCCACCTGATTGAACTCATTTGCTAATTCACTGACACGATGGAGCTACAGAACACGTGACTTTGATAGACACATCCATCCAGAACACTGATCCTGTGACAACAAACTGTTAAATTAACACATAAATTCCTGATGAATTCAGACACAGAACAAAACCTTATTCCTTATTATTAGTACATGCATTAGTTAAGGCGGAGCAACTCGATTTAGAGGTTGTTAATAAATGACTTGTTCATTTTTTTTTTTATTAATTCATCATTAGTAAATGCCTTAATTACTTAATATAAAGTGTTACCAAACCATGCCTTGAATCTGGCCATTTTTAGAAGAACTCAGAAGATGGCTTTAGAGGTGCATGAAGCTGTACATCAATCCACAATTAGTCATTAGAGATTAAACTGTCTATAAATGGAGAAAACTCAGGACTGGTGCTACTGATCTTAAAAGAGGGTGTCTTGTTAAGACTTTGCTTGATAACAGTCATGAAGGAAACATATATATTGCTCACAAGAACTGGCCTCCTTCACATTGTAACTTACGCTCTGCTCCGTTTAGTCAGTCTGGAGTTAAAGAAATATGACTGAGCGTCAAAGGCTGTGCCTGAATATTTGTGTATATACTTTCCTTTCTAAACTGCTTTCATTTCTGTTGCCTGATCTATGTTTCATGGCCTCACTAATTATAGAACCAAAGCTCACTAGCGCATGGATCCACATGGTTATCAGATCTGGCAAAAGACAGACAGTAGAAGTGTCATTCAACTGCTTAGACACACCCAGCTGTGCAGCTAGACTTATAGAGCTTAAGCAATGCATCTTTGGCTTAGACTTCCCCAAGAAACTGCTGTCACTGTTTGACCTGCAGAAGAAGTCGATTGTTAGTTTCGGTTTCATTTGGATGAGAGTCATTTATCCGTCATTTTGTTCAGATTCACAGGTAGGTAGAACCTACAATCAGTGAAACTTATTTCCATCCAGTTTAACCAGTGATTGCATTGTTATGTTTGTGTGTAGGTATGTATTTCTTTCATTATTTATTTATTTATTTATTTATTTATTTATTTATTTATTACGTAATTATGCTCAGGGACTGTGCAAAGAGCAGAGAAAATTAACATGCTTCTAAATATACCAAAGTGATACAAGAGGCGTTATACACAGTCTTGTCCTGTTTTTATTCAGGGTTTATAACTAAAAAGCTTCTGCCACAACACATTTGTGTATGTGTGTGCGTGTGTGCATGTATAGACAGATATGAATGTTTTATAATTAATTGATACAACAGCTAGATACAAAATGTACTGATAATGAATTAATATTACATTGACACTGAGATATATAATAGCTAGATCAGTTAGCATTATTAAAGACACATCTTTGTGCTTGCCCACACCTGTCACCATAGAGTTGTATTTTTTTAATACCAAAACTTCAGTTACTAGGCTTGAATACATGAAATAATTCCACCGCTGTTGTGTAACCGCATAAAAAATTCTAGCAATCTAGCAACACTTACACACATTCTTTGTATAGTGCTCTAGTAACTTGGGTTTAACTAGTTAAGATTTATTTATTTAGATACAGCCTGAAAAAGCAATTAAAAAAAACAGCAACAACAAAACAAAACAAAAAAGCATCAATCTAATTAAACAAAGCCAAAAGAATTATGTAGTTCATTCATATCATGACATTTTCACGTATTTCTGTAGCATAGAATAAGGAAGACCAAAAAACATGTTTGAACCAGCAACAGCCTTTATTTAAGCTTTACACTTGATAGGACGTGCAGTAAAAACAAACACACTGCAAGAACTGCAGGTAAGCTGGTACTGGTAGTCAGTGACAAGTCCTGGGACACGGAATTCGAAAGAAGCTGAAAGCAGTCAGATTATGTTATTTTTAATTTAGCATCCTCTGGATTATATTACACCAATTTTGTTGACAGGTTGTCACGCAATTAGATAGCCATGGCTATACCGCTCCTCAGAACTCCACTTCCCAGAGGGCTACACTCAATGACGTCACGTGTTCCTGTGCGGAAACTCTGATTCGAAGTCCCCTGATTTGTAACACAGCTGTTGTTAATTATCGCTTGTATTTAAGCTCCACGTTTCCATGTGTTCATTGCGAAGCTTTGACAAACATCGTTTGCAATTCTGAGCATTTATCTAGGATTGTTGTCTTTCTGGTTTCTATTGTTTTCATACTTGACCACTCATTTGCCTCTTCCCTTTCTGGCCTTGACTATATGTCTTTGGATACCGACCTTTGCTTTAGATTTAGACTCGCTCTCTTGTCTCGTCCTTCTAACCTGGTCCACTCCACTCTTTCTGGTTTAGACCTGTGTCTGTCCCTGACTCTGATTTTGCCAAATTCCTACATGCTGAGTTGTCTATTGCTGCTTGGTTGGGTTACTCGTTCTTTTAATAAAACCATTCTGGTCTTATGGTCTGACACAGGTCATCAGTACTCTGTGCTGCAATACTGTAACACGTCACATGGTTCACTGTATATAAAAAGATTTTCCAAGAGTTTTATACCCTTATGGCTGAACAGTTGAATAGCCAGTCTCTTTGATTCATGTTCACTTTAAACTCCTGTTTATCTGTATTTATTCATTTCTTTCATTCAGCATTTACATTTTAGTTCGGGTTAGTTTTAAGGGAACCGTGCTGGTTTTGGGGAGTCTGCAGTGGGTGTTCGTGCGCTCCAAAGCTTTTACTTGTTAAGTAATGACATCTGTTTTCGGATTTGGCGCAGAGATAATTTGTTTAAAAGTCAAAATTACATGTGAGCTGCTTAAACGCTAGCTCAGGTTGATTGCCATCGACCTCTCTAGACACATTTACAGACTTTAAACTGATATTGAAATTAAACTATTACCCAAATAGAACATTTTGGGTTACACTCTGGCAAGATTGGTCTTTCTCACACTTTTTAGGAAGACGATGAACCTTGATAGCTACATGCTACCTGTGGACTGAATGTTTATGGACTGAGTATTGTGGAAGGTAAAATGTAAATCCCTGTGACTATATGGTCATTTAAAAGTTTTTTAATTTAACACATTCCTCTGATAATCTTATTAAAATCCAAAAATGATTTCACCTCATGCTACAGTTAAACATCTAAACAGCCTCTCACAGAGTTAAATGCACCCACAAACACAAATCCATAGAGAAAGCAATGCTATGTTTTATGATGAACTGCCCAAGATAAAGTAGAATCATCTGTTGAGTAACAGTGAGGGCCAAATATTCTGAAAAGTCACAGTGAGCACGAAGCTACTAAAATATGAGGGTGCACGATCATGAACGCTGCGCATCTTTCAAAATTAATTAATTTGTAGAGAGATTGCTGTACAACAGAAGTGCTAATGATGAAAATGTGTTCGCCCGCTCTGCCACAACTTCATTCAAAACCACCTGCTATGCAGATTACTGCGTTACTGACTGCACTACTGAGCAGATTATTGTTTAGGCCGGTAGTGTGAGAGACATTACACCAGACTACATCAGTCTTATGGAGGAGCTATATGAATTTACACTAACCTGGATGCTGCGGTACTTCCTGGTGGCAGTAAGGTGAACAGGCCATTTGATGGGTGGTTAATGTCCAACCCGATCTTTTGGATCGTCCTCACGCAGTGACTTGTTTTGAATACTGAGCTGTAATCTATGAACAGCTTTCTAACATATATGTTCTTTGTGGTGTGGTGTGTAAATCCCACATAAAGATGTAAAAAATAAACAGTAAGAGATAAAAAAAAAAAATAATAATATTAACCAGGTAATTACATCTGAGATATTAAATGAATATTAAACAATACATATAGTATGCATATGCTGCAGAGCTTATTCTACAGTTTTCACATCCTGCCTTGTCTTGCCCTTGTTTGTCTGTTTTCTCTGGTTTTGTTTCTTGTCACTTCCATGTGCCTTTTGTTGTCCTCTTCCATGTGCTTCTGTTTGTTTTGGTTTGTGTCTCCTCCTGTCTCTGCCAGCTTTGTCAGTCCCCTCACCTGTCCTTGGTTTGTAGCTCCACCCCTTCCCAGGTGTTCCTTGTTGGTCTTTGTTCACTTATACTCCCTGTAGTCCCCTGTGTTCTTGCTTGGTGTTTTGTCTCCCTGCCAGTCGTTTGTCCCCAGGTTTGTCGTTTTTGTAAGCTGGTTTAGTGTTCCTTAGTGTTTTACCTCTTTGAATTGTTTTGTCTCATTTGTTCTGTCCATTAAATCCTTGTGTCTCTATCCTGCCTCCTCGTCGTGACCCCCACGTGACAACGGTACTAGAGCTTAGTATCAAGTTTAAGATGTTTAGTTGGTTAACCAAGAAAACTATAGTGTCTGACTTACTGTCCAGTGGGTGAAAAAGTTCTAGTACCAGGCTTGCTTTGCATAACTCGACTTTATACATACAGATCTCTTTCTGTCTTTCTAATTTAGATTGGTGTAGCCATTAGAGAGTGACTGTATACATATCACTTACAAACAAGGTTTCCAGGGACATCTACAGCCTGGGGTAGATATGTAGTCTTACATTAGAAAGGTAGCTTAGTTTACTTCACTTTAGTCTTATGCATTTAAAAAGCAAAGCTGCTTTCTGCTCCAGTAAAGCAACAAGATAATGGTGACTTGTTGAAAGATGACTGTAAACACATAGTTATATATATATATATATATACATACCTATATATACATAAGGGATCATGTTTTTTCTATTTTGAATAGTTTATCTTTATTATATCCCATAGTAGTCAAATCCGAATTTTTTTTTTAACAGGTTAACAAACAGTACCACCTCTTCTAAGATCTGTGATAAACGAACACATCAGCATGGCTCACAGGTGAGCAAAAATTTAATTCAGCTCTTTTTTATGACATCAGTAGGTGTAACAAGGAGGTTGGGGTAAATTGCAAGTGCAGTGGTTTTGTTGATGCTTGTCCTCATAATCAAAACAAGCAGAGGTCAAAACACATATTGCATCTTGCAACTCCTGCAAATTTTTCAGCTGTGCTTTCATGATGCCAATCTCCTGTTCGTCCACATCCCAAAAGTGTTCTATTGGATTCAGATCTGATGACTGGGAAGGCCACTGAAGGACACTGAACTTATTTTCCAGTGCTGTTGATAAAACCAGTTTGGGACGACTTTTGCTGTGGGGGGTACCTGTCCAAAGATGATAAATTGTGGCCAATTGGGTGTAAAGATAATACTTAAATGGGCTGTGGTGTATAAGTGAAAATTGTTACTAACAGGACCAAAATGTGGCAAGAAAATCCTCGCCATCCTATTACACCACCTCCACCAGCCTGGACTGTCACAAGAGTCTATAGAGTCTGGCGTCAAATTCTGACTCTACTATCCGTGTGACTCAGCAGACATCAAGGATCTTTATACCAGGCTCGTTTTTCCAGTCTTCCACTGTCCAGTTGTTCTAAGCCTGGCCCTACTGCATCCTCAGCTTCCTCTTCTTGGCTAACAGAAGAGGCCTTCTGCTGTAGTAGCCCATCTGCCTTAAGGCTCACTGGAGGTTCTTCCTTTATTGCATCACTCTACACAAACTCCAGATACTGGTTTGGTTTGAAAATATCAAGATATCAGCAGGTTAACATCACTGTACTTTTTTTCCCTGTTCCCATTGGTTGTTGTAAATAGTGATTTTTTTTAGGTAATTGCTTGAATCAGCAGGTGTACACATGTTTCTAATGAAGTGCTTAGTGAATGTTCAAGTCATATGAATGATAAGTCTACAACGTATGCTCAAAGTCATTGTTAAGAGCTTACTGTGTAGATGCTGGCTGTAGGTAATAAGAGCACAGGGTTTAGTGGTAATTATCTTGTTTTTTCTCATACTATGCGTGTCCCTTAGGAGTTATACCTTTCACTGGGTATAATCATCAATGTAATTTCAGCTTGTGACTGTTAAACCGGTTGTCTTTTGATTTTACAGGTTAAGTGATGGGTCATCTGCTGTAAATGAGTTAGTCAGGAAAAGTCACATGCTCAGTCCAGGCCCACCAGCACTCCATCGCCTTTGCACAACAAGAAGTAATCTAGACACGACTGGCAAGATCAGAAAGTGGACATTCGGACAGAAATATGGCAACATGCAAAACAACACTATACTGATGGTGGGGGAAACTGGAACTGGCAAGACCACCCTGATCAACACCATGGTCAACTACTTCCTGGGAGTGAAGTTTGAGGATAAGGTGTGGTTTGAGATCACAGAAGAAAAAAAGAGAGATCAAACAGAATCTCAAACATCAGAAGTCACTGTTTATGAGATCAATTCTGAGGAGAGACTCTCCTCTCTCACCATCATCGATACTCCAGGTTATGGAGACACCAGGGGAATAGAGAAGGACATGGACATTGCTCGAAACCTGCATGAATTATTTCTGCATGGTACTGGAGTGAAGGATCTGGACGCTGTGTGTCTGGTACTGAAAGCTTCTCAGAACAGAATCTCAGACAGACAGCGCTACATCTTTGAATCAGTCCTGTCCCTATTCGGTAAAGACATAGAGGACATTATAGTGCTGTGTATTACACACTCAGATGGAGGACCACCAACAAATGTTCTGGAAGCCATCAAGAAAGAAAAAATCCCCTGCTGTTATGATAACGAGAATGAACCTGTTCACTTCCTCTTCAACAACCGTCAGTCTGAGAAATGCACAACAAAATATGAGCGGGTTTCCAGATCAGCTTGGGAAATGGCGGCAGGTAGTATAGGGGAATTTTTTGAATTCCTGAAATCCCGACAGAGAAAAAGCGTAACTCTGACTGTGAGTGTTCTGAATGAGCGAACGCAGCTTAAGGCCTGTGTTGAGAGTCTGAAGGAACGCATCAAGTTCAGCGATCTGACTCAGAATGAACTGACTGAGGTTAAGAAAACTCTGGAGCAGAATAAAGAGAAGATTGAGGAGGACAACAAATTTCCTTTCACTGTCAGGGTCGCTTACAAAGAGAAAGTAGACATTACATATTCCTCATGGCGGGACCAAATGGTGACCTCCTGCACTAAATGTCAGGAGAACTGCCATGAGTATGACTGCTGGTTTGCCAGAAATGTCCAGTGGTGCGAAGTTATGAGAAATAATCACTGCACTGTGTGTAAATGCCACTTCTCCACACACGTCAGAGAGGGCAAGAAATATGTAAGAAGGTGGAGAAAGGAAGAAGTCACATTTGAAGACCTCAAAAAGAAATATTGCACTACCAATAAAGAAAAAGCCTCTTTTAATAAGAGCAAACTGAAACACATGGAAACAGAGCATGAAGAAACACTGAAAATGAAAGATGAGATGACCAACCTAGAAATCAGCCTGAAAATACTCCTGGCTGAAAATGAAGAACTGAAGAAGAGCTTGGTGAGAGATGCCTGTGAGACCATCATCAAACTGTCTGAGATCGCATTAAAGCCAGACTCTGCCTTCACCATCCAGTACCTCGACTTCCTGATTCCCAGAGTTGAAGAAGTTGGAAGAGCAGAGTGGGTTCAGAAACTGAAGGACCTGCAGAGAGTGGCAGCTAAAGAACCAGCTAACCCTGTGATGGGTTTTTTAAGTAGGATTAATAAGGATGTGCAGAACACTGCAGCTAGAGAATCAGCTAACACTGCGGGAGTGTATGTCAGAAGGATGAAAGATTTCTTTACTGGTAAATAACAGGATTGGTCTTTAAACTGTACAAGTAATAGCACCAGGGGATAGTGGTGCACTCTCCTAAAGATCAGTTCCTTTTTATTATTAATAATAGTAATAATAGTAATTATTTTATTAATAATTACAAATTAGTAGTTAAAATGGGTCAAATTAAACAGGCTAACTGGATCAAATCAGTTTGTAGTACAGAGGAAATGAAAAGGTGCAGAACCTCACTACATTTTTGTTTCTAGTTATGTTCCTGAGCATCACTACTGCTTTTTTATTTTTTCACACTGCTGAGCTTGAAGCATGAACATTGTATTATTATTATTATTATTATTATTAATAATAATAATAATAATAATAATAATAATAATAATAATAAAATAAATATAATAATAATAAAATATAATAATAATAATAATAATAATAATAATAATAATAATAATAAATATTTATTATTATTATTATAATAATAATAATAAATATTTTATTATTATTATTATTATTATTACTGTTGTTATTATTACTGTATGTAATTATTTTACTCAATATGTTTACTCTTCTGATTCTGACATATACTATCTTAGAGCATTTCTGTGAGGTTTGTTGTGACAATAATTTTCTTTTTTTTTCAAAGGAAGGACAAAATGTTTTTGGCATGGTTCCACCCTCTCCTTTATGTTTTTATATTGCACATATATATGATGTATACTCTGTCCATGCTATGTTTTGCTCTCTTCCCAAGGTTTTCAGAAATTTTATTTATAGTAAAGATTTCATATCAGCCAAGCTGACTGCCCACAGAGTGGCAGCCATAGATTTGTTGAATTTTGTTAACCAATAATATCATGATATACATATTTGTGTTTCTTCTCTACATAAGGGTGTAAGCATATTGTTTGTAAGGCTGTAAGTTACTCCCAGAATGTACTAGAATGTTCTGTATCTTTATGTTACTGTCACAGGTATGTAATTGTGAATAAATGTATTATAGGAGAACCAGTTTGGGCCAGTCCAGGGTCAAAATACTCTCAGTAATATCAATGTTCTTCTGCTTAAAGCTGGGAGAAGGAGGAAGTGGTTGACCCGTTTAATGTCTCAATAAAATCTGGAATAAACTCAGCTATCTTCTCAAAACACATGACCCAGTCTAGTTTAATCATAATGACTTCAAATGTTTATCTTTGTAGATATTGAACAGAATCTATAGGATAACTATTGATGGCCAGTGAGTGGAAGTACGAGGTAGATGTTTCTAATAAAGTGGCCAGTGAGGAGAAGTACAAGGTGGATGTTTCTAATAAAGTGGCCAGTGAGTGGAAGTACAAGGTGGGTGTTTCTAATAAAGTGGCCAATGAGTAAAAGCGCAAGGTGGGTGTTTCCAGTAAAGTGGCCAGTGAGTGGATGTACAAGGTGGGTGTTTCTAATAAAGTGACCAGTTAGTGGAAGTACAAGGTGGGTGTTTCTAATAAAGTGGCCAGTGAGTGGAAGCACAAGGTGGGTGTTTCTAATAAAGTGGCCAATGAGTGAAAGCACAAGGTGGGTGTTTCTAATAAATTGGCCAATGAGTGGAAGCACAAGGTAGGTGTTTCTAATAAAGTGGCCAGTTACACAAGCGCATCATCTTTCTTAAATCACAGTGGTAATCAGTAGTGCCCACCATTTAACTCCACAGAGCTGTCCATGGTCAGCATTAATCTGTAAAACTCCTGCAACCATCTGTGACTTTTTCCCATACTTGTGTTCTGAAAAATCATGATTGAACTTTTGGACCAAAAGCTCACTAAGGTTTGCAACAGCATTGCAATGAGAAGAGTTTTTGTTTTCTTGTGCAGACATCATTCTCAGGAATCATTTGATCGTTTGCCCATCTGTATTTAGAGCACAAAAGATCTGGAGATTAGAAACGCAACAAGATGAGATGCGACTAATATGTTGATGTATTTTTAAATACCTCCCAGTTCCACCTACCTGTCCTGGTCCCACGTTGGCTTTGCAGTCTACTTGCTGTCCTGCTCCTGTGCCTGTTCTTTTGGTGCTGGCTCCCAGTGACACGCCGGTACCAGTATTTTGAAATTTAATATCTATCAATATCATTTCAATATATAGTGTAGTTTATTTACCATTCAAACACCACCTGACCCTCCACATATCTACTAGGTTGTGCATGCAGAGTTGACACCAGTGGTAAACCTGAACAGCAGGTTCTCTTTAGACTTTACAGTGCATGTTCCTTTCCATCTTGAAAGGGTTTACTAAGGTACATTTAAGGCCAAAAGCTTCTCAGAACTATTGTACAACAGAGTCTCAGGCTTCAGGCAGCATATTCATATCTATTACAGCTACTAACATTCTCTCAGGGAACTTCTATATGCAGACGTCTGGTTCCTATCACTACCATTGTGAACGTGGTTCACCACATTTCTCTAGGACACAGCTTTTCTCACCAAACCCACTCTGAGTTAATTTAACTATTTAATTCACTGATTTGGGACAATTACTGGAATTCCCCTTTACACTCTCTCAGAACATCATGGTAACCATAATAATTATCTAGTACTCTGGAGTTTGTACATCACACTTACCTGGAACCTGGGAGGCTGTAACAGAAAGAGGAAACACATTAAGCAGGTAATGAGTGAAAGAACTCAGCTTCAGATGATCTAAAGGCCTGGTTCTGCAGGTGGAACAGTGAGTGAACATGTGCAGGGTGGAGCGAAAGACCGGTCAGGTCCTGATATCAGTACAGTGCTCAGTAAGTGTACTTCCATCACATCATGTGATCAGAGTAGACCAAGAACCCAGAACAGCCCAGAAGAACATCACCAGTATTTACTTGTTTATGTTCTTACTGCTCTAGAGTTACTACTGAGGATGCTGGAAGGTTCTAGATTAAATCTAATTATAGTGTATTACATGTTAGTATTAGTTTATTAATGTGTAATAAGCAACAGAAAACAAATATTTTTTGGTCTTTTTCTTTTTTTTATTTGCTGTTATAATGACACAATGTCTGACTCTTCTGGTGAGACTCCAGTTGGATCTGTCTGGTCCGGATTGGTTGCTTCCAGCTTCTACTCATCTCTGGCTCTCTGGCCCTCCATCATTACACTCACCTGCAGCTTGTTCATGGACTCATTTGTTCCCCCATATATACTGTATGGTGGGCCTGTGCTGGGTGGAGTCTCTGGCCTCTGGTTTAGACCTCCAGCCCGAATGTGATTTATGTTATTTAGTCCATGGGTGACTGTAATAATGGAGGGGTGGAGCCAAGGAGACAAAGGAGCGGGAATGTGCCAATCCAGATTGGGATAGTCGAAATGGAGTCTCCTCTGAGGGTGGAGAAACCGTGCCATTGTGAGTTGGTGATGGTGTTTTCAGCTTCCTCCTGTAGAGAATTCTCCTACACCTCCTAAAGAGAACATCCACACACAGTGTCTCAGTACTATCAGCTCCTGGTTCTAAAGCAGGAGGTCACATGATAACAGTGAGCTCTCACTCTAGATACAGTCAGTCCGTGTGGATAATGACTGGAACTGTACAGAAAGGTCATATGAGGGTTCAGCAGCCCGTTAAAAGCTGTGCTGCTGATGAGAAGGTCATCATGCTATGATTCCTTACTGACTGGTTGTTGTCATAAGGCAGGCGATCCTCGCTCCTCTTTCAGAAGCACCGACAGGAGAACCATCCTTTGGACCTCCTTTTACCCTTTACAGGCTCTTTAGGAGGCACGCAGTCTGTGGGCTTTGGAGCAGATCTCATTCCGCATTCAACATCGCCATAGCTGAACTTCTGAGGATCAGGCTGTAAAGAAAAGCCTTCAGGTTAATAAACATGAACAGCTCTTTATTAAACAGCCCATATCCCATATGTAAATAGGATCTATCCTGATTGGCTGCCCTGTGCTGTGCATTGCTCCTACAGTAGTTCAGAATGCAGCACTCCTTATAACATTAATGTGGATGGGTGGAGCTAAACTGCTGTAGATAGATTAAAGGAAGCGGAGGTTAGGAAAAGAGAAAGGGAATGGTATCGGATACCTCTTTGGTGGAAAGGTCAGATGGAAAGTGCTGCTGCTGCTGCTGCACAACTGTACTGCACACATGCTGCTGGACAGTTTGGTGTGTCAGAGGTGGATTCTGGGATGTCACAGTGGACATCAGGTCGTATTCAGGCTGTCCAGTCTCACATTCCAGATGGTTACTGCAGACAGCGAGCTCTTCTTCTTCTCGTTCTTCTGCTTCCTCTTCAGGTTCTTCTACCTACAAGCAGGTGAAAGTTTCATGGCTTAATTATGAAGGTCTGAGCTTGTGTGTGTTTATAGAGAGTTAATTACACTGTTATTAATGAATGATGTGTAATAAAGGAGCTCAGCTTGGTACTCGGCTCAGATAGTAGGCCTGCAGTTCCTGAGATCTCAGAAATCAATACCCTCACATGTTTTTGTGCATAAGTGTAAATAAGGTCCTTACCATGACCTTAAACTCTGTGACTGGCTCCACAGAGGAGTCTGTCTGAGGTGGTAGCAGGTGGAGATGTTCTCCAGCTGTTTCATCAATGACTGTAAAGAAAGAGGCGGTGTTTGAGATTTCAGCTGTCTGTAAAGGACATGAAGTTATGAATTCATTAGAGCATCATTAATGTCTAGAGTGAACACTGTACTCTGGAACTCACACTGCAGCAGTGGAGCAGTGTGGGGAGTGGATCTCCCAGCCTCCATCAGGCCACATTCAAGCTTATGGAGCTGAGAGACCACTGTGTCCTGCTCTTCTGCCTCCGTAGAAGCCTTTACAACAACTGCTGCCTCCTACAGAGATGAAGAGAGTCAGTCGAACACCATTCCACAACATCCACACATACCCAGCATCTGTCCAGGTTTGGATCTCATCTACAACCCCATTCTCTCCACACATCACCACAGTGCACTCACCTTGCTTTGCTTCAGCTG
Source organism: Prochilodus magdalenae (assembly GCA_024036415.1). Lineage (NCBI taxonomy): Eukaryota > Metazoa > Chordata > Actinopteri > Characiformes > Prochilodontidae > Prochilodus > Prochilodus magdalenae. Next base: position 72,603 of record JAMWET010004425.1, read on the forward strand.
CCGAAGGTCTATCAGCCAATCAGGTTCTGTTCTCCTGTCCCTGATCACCCTCTCAGACAGCTGCAGTGAAGCACAATCATATGAATCAGCGCTGAAGAAAACCCCCTGCATCTCAAACCTGAGGGTCTTCATAAGTGTGGATCAGTTTCCTCACCTCAATAAGGCGGCTCAGTAGAGTTCTGGTGATGCTGCTGCTGCTGGGGAAGGAGGAGACCGCTCTAGTGATGGACTCGCAGTACTTGGTGACTTTCTCAGATCTTCCAGCGTCTGCTAGGTGGCCAGCACGAATCAACTTGAAGACCTAGATACACAAACAGTGGTCAGTTCTCAATCAGCACAACCTCGACACCAGCTGCAGCACTGTATGGAGAAGACTGAGACACTAAGAGCTAACCTGGAAGTCCGGCTGTCCGAACCCCGAGAACAGAGACAGCACGTATTCATACACCTCTGTTCTCTCCAGAGCTTCACTGGTGGCAAACTCACTGAAAGGATACCTGGTGGAGAGATCAGAATGTGTCAGTAGCAGGTCAGACAAACACACACACACACATACAGACTCACTCACTAACACACACACACACACACACAATACCTGTCATCAGATCCAACCAGAACCAAGCTGGTAGGTCCTCTGAATGAGCTCAGCTGGACCAGTGCCACCGTGTAGCAGATATGGGCTGGGTTGATCAGTCCTGCAGAGGCTGGAGAGGAAGAGCAGGCGAGCATGTGAGGATCAGACTCCATAGACTCCAAGATCACATGATATCAGAACTTCTCAATGGGAATGAGAGTCATACCAAGAGTGTCTCCCATTGTAATGACCGCTGTCCTCTGCTGATCATCTGAGTCCCTGGAGCTGGACAAGAGGCTAACCAGGCGGCGGTGCCAGTCATCCTGCTTCCTGAGGGACTTGCAGGTCCTGAGCAGCAGGTCTGTGATGTCTGTCCACTTCACCGTCTGTAAAAGAAGTTTCTTCAGCTGTTAGAGTTGTTCATACGTCCACAGGAAGTCTGTACTGACCACTTCAACACCATCGACCATCAGTCCAGACTGTATCACCGTGTGTACACACACTGAGACTAAACTGGCTCCCCTGTAGCGTTAACTGTCTGGCAGTCCAGCATATCTCATATATTCCAATCTGGTTTTCCTGGAATTAGTTCACTGGAATTATGGGATACTGAGCTGGTAATGTAGCTGACAGCCCACTGCAGGTGTACCCCTCTGAGAACAGAGACTAGATACACTTACATTCTCCCGAGTGCAGAACAGTTCCATCATCTTCCAGAACACGTGTCCTGCCTGGTGGTCACTTTGGTCAGTGCAGCTGCACTCCACAGCTTTCCACTGGATGAATCGAACCAGCTCTATCTTGTCCAAGTCATTCCTGTAACAGATATGATGGTGAGGGTCTGGTTGGTACTGTATGAACACTTTTGTCCTCCACAGTCTGTGTAGATGTTCCATAAAGCTGGTGCTGATATAGTCCTGCATGTTCACTGTCCAGCTCCTGTCTGTTCTGTGAGAAGTGAAAGAGCTTCTAACCTCATAAGCGGTCCAGGAAAAGTGGAACGGAGCTGATGCTGATCTGCCACCCAGCGGGATACATGTTCAGGAGCAGCAGTGGGAACTGCCGCTACTTCCAGACAGTGGTTGTTGTTTCTGGAATGTGGAGCGAAGCACAAACATACAGCACATTACTGATCCTCTCAAAATGTCCAGCTGCAGGTACACAGCTGCTATGTGGTGACCTGTTCTGTTTTCATTACCTGTCGGGGTACTGCTGCCTGGGATCCTGGTGGAATGTTCTGTCCTGTCTGTAACTCTCTTCCTGGTATCGGTTCTTCCAGGATGAATAGTTCCTGTACTGGTCATTATGGTTTTGGTGAGTCCAGTACTGATGATCCTGATGTTGATCATTCCGGTATGTGTTCTTCGGTGGATAATTCCTGTACTGGACATGGTACCAGTATGGAACATCATGCCTGGTATGGTTCCTATATTGGTCACCCACATATCCAGATCTCCAGTATGGATCATACCAGTCATGAGCACTCCAGTACATGTTGTTTCTGTGTGCGTCATTCAGGTATGATCCACTTTCAAAAGCTCTGCCTGTCCGGTATTGATGATTCCTCCCGGATGGGTAGCTACACTGGTTATCATTCCAGTACTGGCCATTCCAGTATGGATATCTCCAGGATCCCTCAGTCTGGTATGCATTATGTCCTCTGGTGTAGTTCCAGTAGGGGTGGTTCTGATACCAGGGGTCCATGATTCTTTTCTCCAGCTGTAACACAAACAAGGGTTCATTTTCATGCGCTATTGATCATGGGATCATGAGAGATCACTTCATTATACATTCAGTTCTAATTTTATTCCCTCCATCTATTTCAGCTTCAACATCCACAATCATCCTACCTGCTGCTGGAACTGACTTCCTGTCCCAGAAAGACCTCAGTCCCTAAAGAACGGTAGAGTTGTTTGAGCTGCTAGTAAAAGAGTCCAGCAGAGAAAGTTCTGAAGTGTCCTCTCTTCACTCTGACGTAGAACACCAGTGGAGAAGATGACCTCATAATGAGTTCCAGTAGGGGGGTGACTGTTACCTACAGGGGTTCTATATGCCCTGTGCACTCGGTTACTGTTGCCATGTATCTGTCCAGCAGGTGTGGAGTATAGAACTATGGATGTGAGCAGTAGATGACTTACTCTATGAAGCTCTCAGGGTTTCCCACCAACACAGCCACAGCTTCACAACGGAGCAGGTCAGAGGAGCCTGAACATACTTCCATCAGATCCTGGTCTCTCTGCAGACTGACAGCACTGCAGTAATCCAGACAGAATGAAGACCACCCCAACACTTTATTCAAAGTACATGCAGCTCATAGTCATAAAGACTGGAGTTCAGCGGTACAGTGTACATACTGGTGGCATGTTGGTGCTTTTCTCTGTTTACCAAACATCAATAAAGTTCATCAGATAGAATTAGAGGTGTGTGGTTGTGTACTGTTATCAGATGAATTCAGGTCTAACAGAATTCACCAATTACTACTTCCTGCTTCTCTAGCATTTCACATACTGTCCCATTTGGTTTGCATTGTAGTTACTGTCATTGTGGCAGTAGTAATAGTAGTATTAGCATTATTAGCATTGTAAAATGCTATCCATAATCAAAACTGTATGAACTTCAGCATATTTTAGAAATTAGCATTGCCAGCCAGTTCTGCTGTGTGTTCTGGATATCAGTTTATATTCTATATTATTTATGATGCTGCAGTTTTTGCCATGAGATCAGGACTAGCATATTAAAGTCATTTGATCACTGTTTTCTACAGCTAAACTGTTTTTAGCTCCACGACCCTGAATGTAGTCTGATGAATGCTGGGACGTCCACTCTCCACACTTCTCCACACTGTCTCTCTCTTAATAGTCATTGATGAAACTGCTGGGGAACTCCTTGGGAGACTCCTCTGTGGAGCTCCTGGCACTACTTATGGTGGATGACATGGTAAGTATTAATTCCAGTACTAATCATTTCAGCCATTCCGGTATGTCGATTTCCCAGCTGAGTTACTCCTATATTGGCCATGGTACTGGTATGGAACATACGGATCATGCTCATTCCAGGTGTTGTTCCTATACTGGTCAATCATATATCTAGATGTCCAGTATGGATCAAACCAATAATGCTCATCTTAGTACATATTGTTCTTGTGTGTGTCAGTCATGTATGAGCCATCCTGCAAAGCTGTGCCTGTCCTCTACATTTACAGTTACATTTAAGGCATTTAGCAGATGCTCTTATCCAGAGCGACTTACAACCGTGCTCAGTGTTCCATTGGATAATATTCCAGCTAGTACAGGAAGGTCAGAGCCTAAACCTCACCATGAGCTCAGATACTGCCCGAACCAGGGCCAGTGCTGATACCTAGAGAGATCAATACACAGACATATAAAGCAAAAGTGCACTACCTGGCAACCCCAGCCCAGTGCGCTTACCTATAGAGAAGAAAAGGTCATTATGAATATAAGTGCAACACAAGTACATACACATATAACTTAAGTTCACTCACTTAAGTGCGTTACGTAGAGATGGGTCTTCAGTCTGCGTTTGGAGGCCGCGAGAGACTCCGCTGTTCGGACAGCCAGTGGGAGTTCATTCCACCATCTGGGAGCCGGGACAGAGAAGAGTCTGGACGCTTGTCTTCCATGTGTCTTCAGGGATGGCGTTGTCGAGTCAAGCTGTACTTAAAGCTCGAAGGGCTCGAGGTACAGCTCGACTCTTACCCATTGCCATAAGGTAGGGAGGCGCTGGTCCATTCTTGGCTTTGTAGGCAAGCATCGGAGCGCAGCAGTGGAGTGACGTGGGTGAATTCTGGAAAATTAAAGCTGAGTTGAGCCGCTGCGTTCTGGACTAGTTGAAAGGGCCTGATGGCTCGTAGAGGAAGACTGTCACATCTCCTGCTGCTGTTTCCCCTCCCTGCCCACAGAGGTCGCTCTCACCTGAATTGTAGCCCTTGGTTTCCCACCTGATTGTAATCAGTGGCCATTTTGTGTGTTTATATGCTCCATTTTATCCTTTGTTCAGTGTGAAGTCTTGTATTGGCAATTCTGAACCGTGCTTTGTATTTACTGTATTTACTGCTTCTCTGGTTTTGATTCCTCGCTTTGGTTTATGGTTTTGGTACCTGGATCGTGTTTTTGGCTGCATTTTTGTTTGGTTATGTTTGAACTGATGTTCTGGTGTTGGACCGGGTTTGTTTGGACTTTGAGCTTTAGATTATTAAACCTGCACTTGGCTCCTCACTCCAGTTGTGGATCCGTTTGTGACAACCTGACTGACCCAACAGCCACCATTATGGACATTCAGGGAGTAGTGATCTCTCCATGAGTCACACTGTTAGTGCCAGCGCCATTGGTAGACGGCTGCACCATGCAGGACTAAATGCACGCAGACCGCAACAGCGACTGCCCTTACCACGTCAACATCACCAAAGACTGCAGTGGTCGTGTCATGGAGTGACTCAGAATGGCAGCGGGTCATCTACAGTGACAAGTTCCTCTTGGTGGAGACGACCAATGAATCCTTGAGTGGAGGCAGCGTGGTCAGCACAAAGATTATCGGTGTGGTGGGTTATTGGAGGACACCATTAAGAACCTCAACAACTGAACAGTATGTGGCAGGTTACAGAGCAGCAAGTTCTCTGCCCAGATCAAACCATGACTATATATGGTGATGAGTGTTCAGTCCTCTTCCTGTTGGGTTTATGTTTATTTGCTATGGGCCTTGTGCCACTTTTCAAGGGGAACTCCACCAGTGTTTCCAATTTCTGCATAAAATTCATTCAGGGTGATCTGACGTGGAATGTTCAATCATACGGTGTCAGAATTGGGCGTTTGGGGGTTGATGTCCACAGTAGAAAGGGAAATATCTTCTGAAGCCTGGCCTACCAGGAGCTAAAATAATAAATAGGAGCTGAAGGTTATCAAATATGGAGTATCTGTCTTAAATACTCATGTATTTAGAATCTTGTCACTGCTATTATCCACTGAGAGCTCTTCACTGGAGCTGGGTACAATGCAGATTCTGGCCATTTTATGTCCCTCAGTTGAGATGTAGTCTAGATGTGGAGGTGCTGCACCTCCGATACGAGAGACTTCTTGTTGTCATTGTTGGTCTAAGAGGTGTTACATGTTGGTTGTGCTTCATTGCTCTTTCTGTGTGGGTTATTTTGAGTGGTCAGATTGTTCACCATAAAGTGAGGTGGTACGGCTGGGGGTGACTTGCAATCTATCCCACTGTATTTACTAGCAAAGAGTATTTGTCTGCATGTGCAACGTTCCCCTCTGGTTCATCCTCTCCTAGAGCCTGCATTTGGTGTCAGAAGTGAGAAATCAGCCTCCCCCAAAGAGACTGGAGACGAATGGTGCCTCGCCAAGCTCAAAGGTGGACAGCGATAAAGAAGAAACAGGGAGGCGAGGTTCAGCAGCGGAGCTCAGCTGGAGGACAGTGTACGAGGTGGTAATACCCGGCGTCCTGGAAAAGATGGAGTAGGAGGAGTTAACATCGTTTCGCTTGCTGAGCATGCTCCTACCAGAGGAGGTAAGTTAGCATGTGTGGATCTGCGCATTGACCAGCCTTCAGTCCACCACTGCCAAGGTGGACAAGTATTTCTATCATGCCCAGGGAGGAGGAAGCTGCACTCAGTCTCTGATGCACACCACTAAATGTGCCATGAAGTGCCATGCTTCCCGTAGCAGAGGGTTTCTGCTGTTTGCTGAGGAGGAAGTACAGATCGGTTGTGCTGTATGGCATGTCTGGTTTAGTCGCAGTGTTCTCCATGAAGTGGACTTGTCTGGCTAGAGATGACTTGCCTACTGTGTAACTGGAGCCTGTAGAATAAGGGCATTTGCCTACATGTCTTTTCCAAGTGCTCTTATACAGTAGATCTGTTCCATGTGAATGGGTTTTACTGAATTTAATAAAACTAATAGTTAAATGTTGTCAGAGATACACATTTGCATCTAGCTAGCTTACCTACGGTGTCTTAATTTAATACTGTCCATGGTCTTATAACTCTTATTCCATAATTGATTACACAGCTTATCTTTACTTGCTGTTGTCATATATGATCATGATCCTCCATGATTTCTACCTGAACCTGGCCTCCCTGTTTCTTTTTTCTATGGGAACATGACTACCATAGCCATAGCAGCTTTAACCAAAAACGCTGGATCTGTTTTTAATCTGGGCATTGGCAGCTGATCAGCCACTGCTACTGCGAGTGAGCCACACTGAGAGAGTCTCTCATTCACAGGTCATATTTATTATCTATACTGAACATCTGTACAAGCATTTGGCTGTTACTACATTAAGCTGCTATTTCCCCACCTGCACTGTACACTTTATATATCCATAATGTTCAACCACATACTTACTGATACTGCGCTACTCTTGCACTCTTCGTTACTCTTTGCACATGTCCTTTGCACAGTACACATACTGTACTGTTTGCACACATTGTTTTGTTTTGTCTATTGTCTGTATGCACACATTGTTTTGTCTATTGTCTTTGCACTACACTATTTATATATATATATATACATATTATTCACTGTACTGGAGAAGGAGCCTGACCGTGTTTCGTTATACTGTACAACCCTGTATTGGTATAATGACAATAAAGTTGAATTGAATTGAATATACATATGTGTTCCCTCTAGTGGTTGTTTACAGCTACTACATCCATGCAGATCTCTTTATCTGTGTTTGTGTCTGCACATGTGTGATCAAACCATGGCTATACGTGGTGATGGGTGTTCAGTCCTCTTCCTGTTGGGCTCACCGTTGTTTACTATGGACCTTGTTTCATATTTAAAGAGTAATTCATTTTTCTAAATATCATGGAAAGTCAATTCTAGAGAAACTTACTGTGTGGAAGTGTTCACAGTGGTTGTGTTCCCACACCTGAGGGGCAGATATTAACTAAAACATCTGAGATGTTTTCTGTTTCATTGGCACAGTGCCCACTAGCACCCAGCACTACTAAGCTACAAATGATGAAATGATAATGGGATTGGGATGAGGAATAGGCTGCAGGTATGACACAGTCTAGCATGTGTGACCTTTCTGTGATCTCTCCTCCCACATGCTTCCTTGACATTGAGGTTTTATCCACAGTCTTAGCATTGGCTGTATCAGAGTTCCTTTAGATGCTCCTGGTCTCAGGTATGTCCTTGTTGGCGTAAATGTCTTCATATGAATGTCCACTGCTGTCTGAACTTCTTCTGTTGTCTAATTCCTGAATTTGTACACAAGGTGTGAGGTCACATGGTACATATGCAGAAGCAGGTATAACCAGACTGGTTATGAGGATGCCCCCCTTCACTGGTTAAGATGGGGGGGTAGTAGATGGTATGGATGTTGAACTATGTGTATTTATGCAGGTCTTTTTGGGCTCTTATGAGGACGTTCTCTTGTAAATCTTCAGAAGTGGGTTTGCAGAGCTGTTTATACAGGAATCAGTTCAGGGACACACAGTAGGATTAGTTTGTCCTGCCTGGTAAATTAAACTGGGGGGGTTTTGTATGGGTGATTAGTGCTGGCACACTGGTGCCCTCTAGTGTATCATTATTGTGTGTCTGGGTGTGTGTGTGTGTTTGTTTCACGTCACGGAACCATGAAGTGAAATAATATGGCCAGCATTGACCTGTCTGCTCTCTCTGTGCTCAGGATCACAGGGTGGTGGTTCATCCTTGCTGCTTGTTCAGTAAAAGAGCGTTTGGTGTCCTTCTGTTTTTCCTCACCTAAAGGATACATTTAGTGTCAGAAGTGGGATAGCACTCCCCAGTGGCCTGGAGAGGAATGGCGCTCAATGAGCTGCTGGATGGTGGTTGCCAGTAGAGCAGTGGCAGCCTGGCAGCACTGACCACAGCTGTCTTGTGGTGCTTTGTACAGACATCGGAGGTGGTTAGTCTCATTAGTCTCCAGGAAGTGAATGCAAGGCTACTGTAATTCTCCCACAATTCATAGGAATATGTATGTGTGTGGGTGTGTAGCAGATCGATTCAAGACCTGGCCGGTGCGAGTCCGAGCGTGTGAGGCAGTCCAGACTAAAAAAGCTTAAAGTAAGTTGGTACTGAACTTCTCCGATCTCCAGCAGCGCCTGTCTACGGTATGTTATACTAGCACACGTCTTCTGTACATACAGGATCATACTGAATTACCATTAACCCTAAAACACAAGTTACACAGTGACGGTCACTGGAGCAGCGTGCAGAGACGTCTGCCCCTACAGGCATCATCTTGCATATGGTGGCCCTATATTTGATCAGACTCTTAATGTAACTCCTGGTTTGAAAACAAGTCCTGGTCCGGCACTGCCACCAGAGGGCAGTAAGGAGGGCACTTCTTTTCAGCTCACATCCATTGTGCTATAGTTTGTACACATGTGGTCTGGTGAACATGAATGTTGTGCACTTCTTGAAAACCTACTCTAAATCATCTTAAATTCATAACTCGCCAATTTGCATAACTTTCCATGCAGTTACTGAAAGTCATAATTCTTCAGCTTATGAGGAAAATTGACCTATGGAAATAACCATGCTCATGTCCATGTATTTTCCTAAATGTCCCATAGGTTACTTTAAAGTGTAAAATAAACACACATATTTACATGTTATTTGAAGTTTAGCTTTATTAATAGGAATTATTAATACAGTTACTAATAAGCTACAAGCTATAATCACGCAGGCCTGTGAAGGAGCTGAAATCTGAGAGATATGATCATGTACATGATTACATATGGTATAATAGAAAAACATTGAATAATGAGCCTTTTGTCTTAAAGAGGTTTTAAAGACCTCAACAAATAAAACCAAAATGATCTGATTTATATGAGAGATACAGTAATGATAATAATAACAGTCACGCCATGAACTGTACATTCTTTAGAAAGTACTGCAGAGGTTTGTCCCCACCACCAGGGGGCAGACTAACTACTTCTGACTCTGAAGGAATATGGTTTTCTGTAATGATAGCCCAAGTGTAGTTTCATGAAGGTCCAGAAATCGCATATTAAATTAGATATTTAGATGTTTGGGCTATTTCTATTGGTCCATCCATCATAACATTCTGACACAAAGTAAAGGATTATTAAATTCTGTGAAATGAAAAAATTAAAAAAGGAAAAATCAGGGACTTCTGAAGAAGCTAATCAGCAGGTATGTCAGACTGTGGTTCAGTCTACAGTCCACAGGAGGGAGGATCTCCAGGGTTGGTAAACACTGATGTACATGTGATCATAGGTTCATATTAATTCACCACGGAAACGCTCCTCTCACAGATCCACTGTTCTGTGTAAGAGCACGGTCTGTCGTTCCAGCCCCTCTTAGATGAAAAACCCAAAATCTCAGCACAGTCCTCCATTTTCTTTTCGTCATTCGGTTCTCCTCGACCCCAGAACCTGAAAACCAGAGAACCAGGATCAGTCTGTGTTCAGTGTTCACCTTCAGCTGCTGCGTTCAGTCCAGATCATAATACATAAGTGGTCTGAGAAGATGAAGTGAATCCTGGTTAGTCAGGGTCTTACTCAGTGGTCAGCGCTGATCCGTCCACCCATTTCCAGACTCCCTCCGTGTCACTGTCAGTCAGGCCGATCCAAGCTCGACTGCTGCCCAGATGGGTAAGTAAGTAATCCTGCCATTGAGATAAGAACAAGATGAAGAACTGTGAGTTGTTACCCTCTCTCTCTCCCCTTGTCTCTCTCTCTCTCCTACCTGTTCTTCTCTGCTGTTGATGATCACCAGGTCTGCTCCTCTTGCTTTGCAGTCCTGTCTGCTATCACTCCAGCTCTTCTGTCCGGTAGAGATGTAGTACACGCTGGTTTTGGAAAAACGTCCAACCCGGCTGCAGTGCCTTCACTGTGCAGTGGATACAGAAAGCATTCTGGCAGATTAAACCTTCAGCCCAAACACTGCAGCAGTAAAGACCACCCCTACTGAACAACCAAGATAATAGGCGGGTCCTCAATAGCCACACATTCCAACAGAAGGGGTATGTACTAACACTGCACCACTACCCCACTAAACAGCCCCACAGTACTGCACAACACAGCGTAGCGTTAGCATTAGCATTAGCACATCTGTATACCCCCAAGAAATCAGTCCAGCATGTCTGGTGCCCTGTTCAGCCACATACCGAGTTAAATCCCCGAAGTACAAGCACAGTCCTCTGGTGTATGGGAGAGCCCCCCACAGTGCCAGTGGCGCCCTCCTAATCACCACGTGAGCTTGGTGGGGCTGTGTCTGTCTATTTGGTGACTAACTAAGATGGTTGTTCTCCAGCTGTGTGATGTCTCTCTCCCAGTGCAAATGAGCACAGTTGGTCATATTAGGGATTACGGAGTCTCCAACAGCCCTACATGTGCGCGACCTCGGCCGTGTGCGCTGCCAGTTCTCCGCTAGGGAAGTGTCCTCTTCATCAGAAGTGCTGAAGCAGAGGCAGACTCGGTGCTGTGTCCTTCTGTCCACCAGCAGCTACACGTCCTCAATGCTACAGACGACAGTGAGAGTGCTGCATGCCCTACTGAGCCTGACCTTTGGCTGTGCATGCTGCATCCTGTCCTCTATGCTGGCCTGGTCTTTGGACCCTACCATGTTGACTCCAACCTCGCCAGGCTGTCTCCCAGCTGTCTTACTGTGTATCCACCATTCTTCCAGGGGGTTTACCGCTCTGCATTGCCACGACTTCTGCACGTCTATGCCTGAATGAGACAGTAGTGGAATGCCGCAATCGGTCTCCTCCGTTATTCTGACTAGAAACTACAGACATGGGTGGTCTCTGACTGTTGAACAGTGTTGATTAGACACAAATCCTACAAAATTAAACATCTTCATATGTGCTCTGTAATTAAAAGCTCAGTTTGAGTTAAAAAAAAAAGGTTAATCCCTCTGAAACCCTAGAGCTGGGTTTTCTTACCCGAGTCAGGAAGCTTTGAATGACACTGACTCTGCTGCTGATCCCTCAAGGTGGTGCAACTTGTTTTTAGTTGATCTCTGTCCCTTGTCACTTCCACAAATCTGGTCTGTAACTGGTCTCTCTCTGCAGTCAGGCTGGTGTAACTGGTCTGTAACTGGTCTCTCTGTTTTCTCAGGTTGGTGCAACTGTTCAGTAACTGGTCTTTCTTTATAGTCAGGCTGGTGTAACTGGTCTGTAACTGGTTTCTCTCTATAGTCAGGTTGGTGTATCTGGTCTGTAACTGGTCTCTCTCTGTGCTCAGGTTGGTGTAACTGGTCTGTAACTGGTCTCTCTCTTCAGTGAGCTTGATCCACAGCACTATGATGGCGACCAGCAAGAGGACAGACAGCAGCCCCAGACACCCTGCAGCCAGTCTGTAGAATCCTGAAAACATTATATACATATTTACATTTTTAAAAAGTAAAATATTTGTGGTTCAGCTAAGAGGATTGATTACGGACACATCAGTGTTATTTCATATATCAGACCCCTTGTTCCAATACTGGTTTAATCAAACCCTCATACACCTGGCCTTGTCATTCCCCCTCAGGGGAATCTCTCTATTTCCCACACCTCTGCCACTGTCCAACTCCTCTGGTCTCTGCTGCTGAACAGATCCCTGAATAGGGTTTCCCTATATTCTTTAGGTGGCTCATCTAATAAAGGTGATGCAGGTGTCCTGTTACAGAACACTTTTCCCATAGGAGCTGCATTACCCTTCGAACATGGACTACGTGTTCATCCATGGAAGGTTGTAGATAAGGATATTGTCCACATATAAACACTCATGACTGTTCAAGGTTTCTCTTGTTAATGAAGACAGTAGGGGCTAGAAGACAGTAGGGGCATTCATAAATACAAAGGGCATCCCAAGGTACTTCTTTTGACATGACGTGGTGCAGAGTCCCATCTTCGTCACTCCATCCAATGCCCACCCGCTCCATCCCTGTCATACCTGTTCACATCTGCCAGATTTAACTCTAGTACACTAGTCATTGTGAAGATGTGCTCAGATCTGCACCTACGTTTTGTGATGTCTCGGTTAATACAGTAAAATCTGGCCTGCCTAGTTTAGAACACACAAAGTGAGCCGAAGTCGGATCCTTTATGACTTTGCACATGCTTATCAGTTTATCTGCTGGCAGGAAGTTACTATAGAGCTTTTGTTGTAAACTATACTAGTAGTCATGTGACTGATCACACATACAAGACTGTGAGGAACTTTGAGATGTGCAAGTCCCACGGTACATGTGCATTAGCCTGTTGAAGCCTCACTTAGGATATTCTTGAGTTCCAGAGTTGGGTTTCCAGACCTGTTCTTATTGGTATCAGTTCAGGTTTCAGTTTTGATCTGCCCAGTAAATTAAACCAGTGTGCGTATAACTGATTAGTGTTGGATCAGCCCTTGTAGGTTGATGTCAGCAATAGATGAGGGAAATATCTCTAGCGCCATGTCCCACCATGAGGTCATCACACCATCGCAGAAGGTTATGAGACGCTGAGCAACTCTGCCCCCAGGCTAATACTCATGAATTGTGTAATTTGTTATTGTTAGTGTTTCAGAACGCCGGTATCTGGAACCGGAGTAGCCATAAAACTCAATTACCACTTGTTGAGTTTCTGTGCCTTGTTTCTTCAGTAACAGTGATGGAATATATCTCCAATGATGGAAATACATATATAAAATGAGTCTCAGATTAAACAGAAATGTATAAACTGACCTCGCTTTACAGGGCCAGCTAATGCCCTAGTCTCTGAATGGTATGGTACAGTGCTAACTGGGGATATCTTACCTTATTAAGATATCAAACTGACTCACTAAATATACAAGAATGGTTAACTGAACACTATCCCTGGTTAATGGTGTGTGCTAGTGTGGGCCTATGGCACTACATAACCTAGTAATACACGGGTAAGTAAAAGAAACATGAGGACTCACCTCTGTTCTGAGGACCTGCTGTAGGTGAGGGAGAGGTTTGGTCCACTTTCCCAGCATTTCTAATGCCTGTATTCCCCTCTGTTATTGAACCGGTGCTCCTTTGGTCACTTTTGGTTTTATGCATTTCTATATTATCCCCATTGGCTCCATATGAATGTGCACTGCCATCTGAAGTTGTGTTGTCTGCTGTAAATCCTGAATTTACATATATATTTTCCATAATGGAAGTTCTGTTCTGACTGATGCTGACTGTAATAACTCCACTGTAACTGTACAAGTGACCCGGCATGTGTTGCAAGTCAGTTAAATGCTACTACTGGCAGGAAGTCACTGTAATTTATTTCTGCACTCTAGTGCAGTTGTGAAAAGCCTGGTCCAAATAAGGGAAATAGCGTTGCTGGTCACATGAGGCTGATAAGCAGTTTCTATCAGCATGAAATATGTGTAACTTTTGCACAGGCCGTATTTATGTTCTATTCCCAGTACGTTTAATCCAGCAGAGAGCAGTAGCTGTGCATTCAAATGGACTTGGATTTGTACGTCCACTCAGAATGTCAACAAACCATGTTAATTCCCCAGGAGCTCCCAAACTTGAACTCTAAGCTGAACTAACTGTACCAATAATAAATGTGAACGTGAGCGGTGATCCCTCTCACCCTCACACAAGTCTCATCAACACACAAGTGTGGAACATACACACGTTTGTATGCAAATTGTGGCGAACAGGTCTGAAAAACCAAGTCTGGACGTCAATCAACCAGCTGCATGGAATTTAAAAGCACACACTGAGTTGATGCAGCGAATCAGTCTTGTTGAATACATGCAACTTAATACTGAGCGCAGTGATGCACAAATCATACACTCAAATGAGCCCCCGTAGCATTTTGTACTTGCTGACTTTGTTTCCCAACCACAAGTGGACAAGCTTGTACTAGACTTCACTGTGGGAGATCCCTGTAGCTCTTGAGTAAGGTCCTAAAGCCATTGTTCATCAAATTGGTGGTTTGAAGGCGTAATGTGCTGCAGATCAGCTCAATGCTACTGCTGCAGGAGGTCACGGCATAGTTTTTGCACTGTAAGGAACTTTGAGAGGTGTTAGTTACATGGTACATGTGCAGAAGCATATAGTTTTATTGTTCATTTACTCTTTGGGTCATGTCCCCTTAGAGTTGTATGCAAAGTTGAATGCAAAGGATTGGACAACCCTGGTCCAGTAAGATGCTGAGTTGATTTTCTGGGTGGAGATAAGTTAACACGTCCTCACATTAGGACAAACATACAGATATGGGATGAAATATGTGCCATAACTTTTACACAGTGTGTTTAATCCAGCAAATTAACAGTAACTGTACATACAAACCTGCAGACCTGGATTTGAACTTCTACTCAGAACATTTACAAATGCATGTCATTTCACCAGGAGCTTCCAAACGTGCTCGTACGACTGTATGGTGAACCTCATCTCCTGAAGGCTGGGGTGTGGATCTGGTCATACACACTTGGTTCAAATACTGTACCAACCTGAAGAGTTGGAGAGAGATAAAAACAGTCTCACTGACGTGTTCCGCACCGTACTGGTTGTGGGGATGCTACTCTAGCACGCTCTTGGTGGCAGTGGAAAGAAGAAGGCATCAGCGACATGAAGGATCTGGGAGACCCACACTTACCACAATGAGGGAGAACAGCCACAACTGTGCACATTCAGCGCGCAGTGATGTCATTCATAAGTCATCCTGTTAGTCCCAGGAACATTGGCAGCCGGCTGCACGACGCAGGACTACATGCACACAGACCGTTACAAGGCCTGCCCTTAACACTGCGTCAGCCTCACCATAGACTGCAATGGTGACGTGCCAGACTGTCATGGAGAGACTCTTTTGTGTTGGTGGAGATGAAGAATGAATCTGTGTGTCTCCTGAGCACCAAGAAAAGCAGTTTGTGGTCATACTTCATATGTCCAGAAGGCCTGGTGTCACTCCAACTCCACCCCTACCTCACCATTTTCAGGAACTGTTTGAGAATATTCAACCTGCATGGGATGGATTATCACAGGACACCATTAGGAACCTCTACAGCTCTATGTTTCATTTGTCTCTCAAACACCCACTGACTCTGCCTCCTAAACTTAGTGCTGGATACTCAGAGGTTTACAGCTAATAAAACACAAACCAGTGAGACTGAAGGTTGGTGTAAGGCCTTGTCTTTTGCTCTGTTAGCCTAGCCTAGCAGGCTACAGCTTAATACACAACAGAACAAGTTTTTCTTTTGTTTTCTGTCACTCCAAAAAGCGTTGTTACCCCAACGCTTTATCATGATGACTTGTGATGACAAAGCACCAGTGAGTCAGATCGAGCCTGTACTGGGGTGTTTGGATCTTTTAGCTAAGTTTGCTAGGACAGAGGAGCCTGCTAGATTTAGCTACAGCTCCAAACACAACAGAATTTCATTTCTGCTTTCTGTCCCTGCAGTATCAGCCACTCAGCTTTAACTTTCAATTCCTTTATTATCAGGACTTGTCTGTAAAGCTTCTCTTAGTCAGAATTAAACCTGTTTCGTGGTAAACAGGGCTAGCACCACGCTAGCTAAGCTAATGTTACCTGTGGCTGCGTCTCTCTTAGTTTAACAGAGCTGTGTAATCTTTAGAAATGTGTGTTAGTTCGGCCCTGAAATGTCTGATATGGCACTAAAACAGTATAAATCAATATTGACAAGTTTTTGCAGTTTCTGATTTAAAAAATTGGCTTTTTTTTTTTTTTTTTTTTGCTGCACAAAGCTGAACTTCTTCCATTGTCTGCAGTAATTCCTGAATTTGCACAAATACACTGCTCAAAATAATTAAAGGAACACTTTTTAATCGGAGTTTAGCATCAACTCAATTCCACGTCAGGGATATTAATCTGGTCAGTAATGTAGTATGAGGGATTGTTTATCAGTTTCAGCTGCTTTGGTGTTAAAGAAATTAATATGTGAACTAGAGGAGCAACAATGAGACACACCCAGAACAGGAATGGTTTAAAAGGTGAAGGTCGTTGACATTTTGTCCCCCCTCATCTTGTCTGACTGTTTTTCAGTAGTGTAGCAGTTGGCCTGGGTCAGCGTCACTACAAGTATCATGGTGTGGTACCTGGACCCTACAGAGGTTGCACAGGTAGTCTAACTCCTGCAGGATGGCACATCAATATGTACCATTGCCAGAAGGTTTGCAGTGTCTCCCAGCACAGTCTTAAGAGTATGGTGGCCAGGAGACAGGTAGTTACTCTAGGAGAGCTGGACAAGGCTGTAAAGGGTCCTTAACACCTCAGCAGGGCCGCCATCTGCTCCTTTCTGCAAGGAGTAACACAGCACTGCCAGAGCCCTACAAAATGAACTCCTGCATGCCACTGCTGTGACTGTGTCTGATCAAATAATCAGAAACAGCCTTCATGAGGGCGGCTGTACACCTGTAGTGGGCCCTGTGCTCACTTGCCAGCACTGTAGAGCTCGATTTGTATTTGCCAAATAACCCCAGAATTGGCAGATCCGCCACTGGCACCCTGTGCTTTTCACAGATGAGAGCAGGTTTCACCTGAGCACATGTGACAGACATGACAGGTTCTGGAGATGCCGTGGAGAACGTTATGCCGCCTGCAACATGGTGGGTCAGTGATGGTCTGGGGAGGCATATCCCTGGAAGGACGCACAGACCTCTACAGGCTGGACAACGGGACCCTGACTGCTATTAGGTGTCGGGATAAAATCCTTGAACCCATTGTCAGACCCTACAATGGTGCAGTTGGTCCTGGGTTCCTCCTGGTGCACGACCTTGGCCTCATGTGGCGAGAGTATGCAGGCAGTTCTTGGAGGATGAAGGAATTGATACCATCGACTGCCTCCCCCCACTCACCTGATCTAAATCCAATAGAACACCTTTGGGACATTATGTTTTGGTCCATCTGATGCTGCCAGGTTGCCCTTCAGACGGTCCAGTAGCTCAGTGATGCCATGGTCCCCAGGATACCATTCATCGTCTCATTAGGAGCATGCCCCAATGCTGTCAGGCATGCGTACGAGCACGTGGAGGCCATACAATCTGCTGAGTACCGCTCTGAGTTGCTGCGATGGAATTTGGGTTAAATGGACAAGCCTGCTGCTTTGATTTTCAGGGTGTCTTTGAATTGAACCCTCTGTAGGGTGATCATTTTCATTTCCATTAAACGATGTGGCATCCTGTCATTCCTAACACAGTACCCAGTCTATATGAGGAAAGATATTCCCCATGATTTCACTTTGAGATCTGATGTGTTTTCAAAGTGTTCCTTTAATTTTTTGGAGCAGTGTATGTTAAGAAGGTGGAAACGTTCCATGGGGTGTGTTTACTTCTTCACTGTACTTCACTGTAGCTAAATAAAATACCTTGTGTAACTCGACTGGGGGAGGGGCCTGTTACCTGCTGGAGAGTTACAGGGCTTAAGGTCGTTATTGTGATCGGATGTGACATGGTGCAGGTTTAAACTGATGACAGTGAAATGATCTCACTGTGCTGCACTAATGCTGAGTTTACCTTCTCTTCTCTCTGGATGTGAGCACTGGCTTGTGATTGGCAGGTAGTGCACTTCTGCTGTACTTAACTCTGTATGTCTCGTTCTAGGTATCAGCACTGGCCCTTGTTCAGCCAACGTCTAAGTACCTATCTGTACTAGATAGGAAATATTCTCTGACTGAACACTAAGCACTTTTGTAGGTCGCTCTGAAAAGCGTCTGCTAAATTTTGTAAATGTGAATGTATATGGTTGTGCTAATGTGAATCCGGTATTCTGCTTGATTGGCGTTGTTGTTGTTGTTGTTGTTGTTATTATTGTTGTTTTATAGTGATACCTGATCATAGATTTCCCAAACAGCATTGGACTGCTACTTCAGCAGAGCAGGGAGCTACAGTGAGTGAGCCACACTGAGAGTCTCTCATTCATAGGTCATATACTTCTGTGGTTTAAAGCCTCAGATTGAATCAGTCATCAGTTGGATGATGCGCCCTCTAGTGGTTATTCACAGCTACTACATCCATGTAGATCTCTTTATCTGTGTATGTGAACATGTACGATCAAACTGTGACTATACATGGTGATGAGTGTTCAGTCCTCTGGCTGTATATGTGAAGGGGAACTCCACCAGTGTTTCCAAATTTCTGCATTAACGGTGACTGAGATGTAAACAGCCATTCAGACTGGTCTAATGTGGAACGCTGGGTTCTAGAGATGGAGAGTCAGAATAGGATATTTAAAAGCTGTTAATGGTGGAGAGGTTTCAGATTTCTCCCTCTTTTACCATCTTCAACTTCACATATAACACTCAGAGGACGCGTGTAGGTTCACTGCTGGTTATGATGGTGAATAAAATGACTGTATTTGTGACACACTGAATGTGTAGTCACATTTGTGTGTTTTTTTTTTTTTTCATTTGTGTAAATGCTTATGTGTGTGTATACTTTCTTTTATGGGCCGAAGCACTTGAAATGAGTAACCAAACCCTTAGGGGGGCTATTGCGGTGGCAGACGTCCGTGGCTCTGGGCAGACTAAGGAGAGAAACTCTCAGACAGACTTGAGAGCTTGAGCAGGAAGCCACGGTTTCAACATCTCTTCTTTGTGCCCTGTTTTACAGGTGGGAAAAGTATTACAACTGGCACTAAGTGAGGTAGAATGGGTTAAGAACTCTAACCAATAGGGTCGTTGTGGTGAAAATGTATATTATTGCTGTGGAATAGTGGATTTCTTCGTATAACTATGATTTTTGTAAGAGAGCACATGTAATGGCGGATGCCCATTGTCTCTGTCCTCGCCGCCTTTTGATTCTAAATTCCTGTTTAAAATATGGTCCATTGTCTAAGTGCCTTGTATTCTAGCCACAACGCTCATAAACCTCAGCTTGGTAGGCCTACTGAACCAGCGGCTAGCAGCGCCGCCCCCCGCTAGCCTCTGCTAGTTCCCGATAGCTCCGCTAGTCTCCGCTAGCCTCTGCTAGTTCCCGATAGCTCCGCTAGTCTCCGCTAGCCTCTGCTAGTTCCCGATAGCTCCGCTAGTCTCCGCTAGCCTCCGCTAGTTCCCGATAGCTCCGCTAGTCTCCGCTAGTTCCCGATAGCTCCGCTAGTCTCCGCTAGCCTCCGCTAGTTCCCGATAGCTCCGCTAGTCTCCGCTAGTTCCCGATAGGTCCGCTAGTCTCCGCTAGCCTCTACTAGTTCCCGATAGCTCCGCTAATCTCTGCTAGCCTATGATAGCCTATGGCCTCTAGCTCCTAGTTCCAATAGCCCGCTGCTAGCGCTCCTAGATAGCTCCCGCTAGTCTCCGCTAGCTCTATGATAGCTCCGCTAGCTCCGCTCTCATTAGCTTCTGCTAGCTCCCGCTTGCACCCGCTAGCCGACTATTAAGCCTCTGCTAGCCTCTGTGCTCACTTAACAGCCTTGTCTCACTAATATTAGCACCAGCTAATGCTAGCTTTAGGGCTGATATCTGCTATGGCTATGGCTATGTCGTCCATATAATTAAACCTTTTGGCCCTCTTTGGCACTTCATCTTATTTTTGTCATTTAGCCTGTTTGTAATATGCATAGTAAGTTTGGAGGAACACTGCCCAGTGGTTTGGGAATGTTAATGGTTGTTATGTATACTTTGTTTATTCTTTTTTGGACATTGAGATGTGAAGATGTGTTCAGGTGTGAATTTCACAAAACAGGATTTCTGACAAAGCTCAGGAATGTCCAATAGTCCCCTTTCAAATTAGACAAGCTTAACTTCAGACTTAAATTCCCTGGCTAAAAGGAGAAAGCATTAGCGTTGTAGTTCAGTCTGCCTGGTAAATCATAAAGCAGTGTCTGCAGAACTGATTAGATGGAGCACCAGTCTGAGACATTTAGTACCGAGGATGGAGCTCCAGTCTGTCAGTCCTCCACTTTGAGTTACCTGGCTGAGTCAGAAATCCTGTTTTGTGAAACACAGTTTTTGTAAAGCCTAGCTGAGCTTCTATCACTCGTCCATGTGTTACTGTGTTATATGGGGCTACAGGCCCACACTAACACGTACAGAAGCCAGGTTTATTCAGCGACCAAACAGAACGTTAAGCTTTCTCCCTTTCCCCCTGAATGAGCTGAAACTGGGTTGATATGATTAATATCACACCTCATGACAACTTGCATTGTACTGTATCACACAGGAACAGTACAGTAGAAGGCCTTTCACTCTCTGGACCACGTAGACACACTGTCCGTATGATCACCAGGAGTCAGAAACGAGTTACAGCACTTAAAAACAATAACAGAAAATCTTACTGACTCATTTCTTTACAGTGGGTGTGATGGGAACCGGCGTCACATTGTCTACAACACATATACAGAACATTTTTTATTGACCATCATAACAAGCAGTAAACCTGGAGGTGCAGTCAGACTCTATGATCTCTTATATGCAGACCAAATTTGTGTGTCCCATAACAACCAATCACAAGAGGGCACCAAACACCAACATAACAACAGATCCTATTCTGGTCAGTTATATAAACTAGGGCTGTAGTCGAGGCCACTATGGACCTCTGAGTGTTATATGTGAGGTTGATGATGGTAAAAGAAGGAGAAATCTGAAACCTCTCCACCATTAAATCCTTTGAATGAATTGGCTGTAAATAGAGGAATATCAGCAGCTTGTTTGGATCTGTGAGGGAATATTAATCTGAATTATCTCCAGCGTGTGTTTATGAATATCAGTATATGTGTATTTAATTCATTACTGTCACAATTATTAAAACTCACCAGGCAAAAAATCAGTCACCTTGTGTATAAGGTGGTGGTAAACCTCAGGTTCCTGCAGATGCGCTGCACTAGGATGATGGGGCTATAAAACCTGTGGGGTGTGGGTGATGGGATCTATCTATTGGAAGCGGTGCTACAGTGCAGTGAACGTCTCGCTCCATGTGTGGGTAAATGGCCTCCAGAGCAGATGTTAATGATTGGCTAAAAGGAGTGATTTACATTTGGGCGTGGCCAAAGACCATAGTGTGAAGGAAGTAGCTGGATCTGCAGGTGTATGGAAGCGTTACGGTCATAAGGGTCTACCAGCAGTGGAGAGAATCCCAGTCTGCAGGGGGATTCTTCTCGGTAACTGTGCCAGGAAAGGCATCCAGGGAATATGGCCCAACTGGACAATTTCCTTGATGCAGGAATGGCTTGAACATGGTGTGGGCCTACATCCAGAAAACTTGTCCAGTCCAGGTTAAACCCAATCAGGTATGTTTTCAGTTTTTTGGCTGGTGAGTTTATCCGTCTGTTTTAGAGATTAACAGTCTAGTAAACTATGACTCAGATGGTATTTTAGTGTAGGGTTTCTTAAATGTTTTGATTTCTGGACTGTTTGTAGTCACCACATGTGATCAGGCCCTCAGATATGTGATCAGGAGGTTTGATTGCCCCCTGGAGGCTGAATGAAGTCAGTGCAGGGACTGTTGTATAATCTGTAGAGTGTCTGTGAAGATGTGGACTCATTTATCAGATTCTTTTACAGATTTTATATATCATTTTTACTTTATTTTTATAGGTATTAAAACATGTAAACTGTAAAGATATGAATAGTTTATTATATTTATTAGAGCTAATAGATTATTTTATATATAAACTTGCATTAAATTATGAGTGTGTGTCAGTAGTGAAAATTTCTGATGTGTGATTTTGTTGATATTTCATGTTGGTGGTGGTTCACTGGATCAGTTCTACAGCCATCTCCATCTTTCTGTATGATTATAGAGTCATTCAGATTAATACCCCCACACAGTGATAGTATGGATGGTTACAGACGCTCATATCAACAAAACCAACCTTTTAATAAAAACCACACACACACCTGTTTAGATCTATGAATCACTGTGTGGCCAATGTCGATGTGCAGTCAGACCCTCCTATAATCTACATAAAGCAGAACATAATTGGGTGTCTCATCACAAACCAACCACAAGTGGGCAACCAAACACCAACTTAACAACAGATCCTATCCTGGTCAGTTTTATACACTAGGGCAAGACCATGAGTAGTAGAGATCACGTCGAGTCTGAAGGGGTTAGAGTTCTTAGAGAGGGTCACACTAAATCTCATAGTATGTAAGTATACTGGCAATACAAATTCTACTCTATTCTATTCTATTCTATTGGTGCTACAGGTCAGCTTAATACTACTACTGACAGGAAGCCACAGCTGGAATTTTCTGCCTTCACGCTGAATTGACAAGGAGGAAGAAGCCTCCGCAGAGTCAGACTGAATTGACAAGGAGGCGTGTCTTCTTGTCTTTCAGTCTGTCTCTGCTGAGGCTTCTTCCTTTTCGACTGACATGGTGGTCAGTGGTGGTGAGTGGTGGTCAGTGGTGGTGGTCACTGTAATATTCCAAGTGCAGTGTGGAAAACTGAGGAGCGGACCAAAAACGGCCTGCAGACACCATCATGCCCTAGATCAGTGTTTCCTGGTCCTGGAGGCCCCCTGCCCTGCACATCTTAGTGGATCCCCTGCTTTAACACGCCCCCCTGTGGCTCTGAGAAGGGTTGTTAAAGTTGAATCCTGGTGTGCTGGGAGAAGGGACAGCACTAAAATGTGCAGGGCAGGCTGCTTCCAAGACCGGGGCTGAGAAACACTGGCCTAGAATGCAGGTACAGGTCAGGTAATAAAACAACATCGACTCAGTTTCTGAGCTACAAAACTGATCATTTTTAATCGTTGTACATTATAAATGAAGGTCATATGGGGTGATTTATTTTTAAATTAGCCTTATGTCTAATTACACATCACTTCCCATAAATGCAAGTGAGCTCTCCAGTTGCCTACGGGAGTTCCCTTACCAATGGCTGATTCACATTAGGTTCACCTCTTACAACCCACAGAAATCAAATGCAAAACTTCTTTATGTTTAGAACCAAGAATTACAGACACACCATGTAGCGGAGAGCATATACATTACAGCGTGATGGTTGGATCAGGCTAGCTCGAGAGAGAAAAGACGACGAGACTTCATGTGTGCAGTCATCTGCAGAACCTGAGAATGATTTATCACAAGTGCTCACCAGACATCAGCACATCAGTGGTAATACAGGAGTTAGACAGGCCAATAGAAAACACACGAGTATCATATTTAATACAGCTGAGATATCCAGTGTGTAACTGATACATCAGATTAAAGCAGTGCTGCACTCTCTAAAAGGAAATCTTCTTCTCGCACACATCCCAGTGTATTTTGTGTAAGAGCATGAATAATCATTCTCCATGTACTGATTTTATTACTTCCACATTGTTTGGTTTGTGGAGCAATAACCAGTTCCATAATAACACACAGTCCTCGTTTCTTGTTATTATAATCATTGGGTTCCTCGCAAAACCAGAACCTGAAAGCAGAGGAAGAAGGAATGTCCATTCTCTCCATTTATCATCCACTGCAGCTGGCTGAGTCAAGAAGTTCAGTTCAGTTCAGTGATCTCTTACCTGTGTGCTCAGAGCTGAACCGTCCACCCACTTCCAGAACGTTTTCGCTTGACTTCATCCGTCAGGGCACCAATCCAGGCTTTCCTGGCCGTTTCGGATCCTTTTTTCCACAAACTCCTGTCAGGGTATAATAATTGGCCATACACAGGTTTACTAACACTTTACCTGAACACTGTTACGAGACATTTACATAAAACTGCCATAGACATGCCCATAGCAGATCTTCTTAAGGTCATCACCACACCCCTGGACGTGTATCTACTGTGGCTTTCTGATTTCTTTTCTTTAAAGTAGTAACAACAAAACTCCCTGAACTGGGCGAACGGTGAGGCACTAGTACTAGTAGTCGCTGAACACTGGCATTAGACTTTCTTTATCAGACCTGGTGGAGGGTCTGGTGGCGTTCACTATGCCAGCGTCAGCAGTTGCCTGAATTCTTTACCAGCTGCTTGTTAGCCAATGCTAGCTCCTTTAGTTATGTAACATAATCGAAAGGTGTTAAGTCGCTGTAATGTACCACCAACATTAGCTAAGCTGACCATGGTTAAATTTTTAAAAACCATTTCCTAGGCAAACAGGTGAACGAGTGTAAGAGACAGGAATACTGTTATCGACTAACCCATCTCTTTATATTCCCATGGGAGTCAGATCAACTACAGTAAACCATGGACATAAATCTGGATTAGAGCAAAAAGAAATGCTTGTGCGCTGTTAGCTTATCGCTATCACCCAAATATTAGAATCCCATAGTGCTAGCTTCTAGCTAGAGAAGTTGTACCATTACTGGTAATAACTAGTGTAACACTGATAACTAAATCTCTGTGAGAAGCTGTAGCAGCTGTTGAGGTTACAGGGTTATAACCTGAAACAGGCCAGCGTTATTACCAGGGTAAGTAAAGTGTTACCTACAGATGAAGGCATTTATTCCCTTCCTCGTCTCCCTCTGTATTCACTCTCTCTCACCTGTTCCTCACTGCTGGTTAATGATCACCAGAGTCTGCTCCTCTCCTTCTGCAGTCCTCCCTGCCCTCTATTCACCAAGGTCTTCTTCTCAGTAGAGATGTGTAGTACACACTGGAGCTGAAGTAACCACTCACCATCCCGGCTTGTGTTCAGGGGCTTCAGCTGTTGGTGATATAGATTAAGATAGGGTTTTACCCTCTAAACGCATGATGAGACTGGCTGGACACACAGACAGGTGAACATGGTGAGCGTGGTCAGCACCAATGAATGGACGTTTGCTTGCTTTTGTTGTCACACAGTCACACATCCACAAGTACCTGGTGTCACTCCACCTCCACCCCCTCACTACCGCAAATTAGTCTGCAGGAAACTAGGTGATGGGATATTCAGGTGCTGCATGGGTATGACAATTATCACAGGACATCCATTAGGAACCTCTACAAACTCCATGCCGAGAGATGTCTGGCATGCTGTTGCATTAGCAAACATGGCGGCCCAACTCCCATACTGTAGAGACAGACTTCCTGTATGTGTTAGGCTCAGTAAATATTGATCATCATATCAGTCTAAATGTATCATCAGTTATTGATCCTGGGTGACCTTTAATCTTCCTTCCCAATAGCACTACAACCCCACACGCACAATTTCTGTGCAAACCTTCTGGATTGTAGCTGTTCTTGATTGATGATCAGTGTTGATCTATCTAGAGCCTCTCTTGGCCTTGACTCCTTGTTTCTGACTGTAAGGGTAAAACACTGTTTTGTGCTTGTATGTGGAATAGAAGTACTGTTTTCTTTCTGAGTGGGTTCAGCGACCCATGTAACAGCAATAGTAGTGGTAGCTTGGTTAGCCTGTAGCTGATTGGCTGGTTAAAAGCTTAATGAGGTGTAATGTTTAACTTACAGTGCAGTATCTAACTACAAATAAAGTCTAGCTATAGAAGAACATGTCCTTAACTGTGTCTTAGAACCTTCATGGAAATCTATTATATGACCTGCCAGGCTCCAGATGAGCTGCTGAAGTAGCTACTCTTTTGAACTTTAGGGGAATATAGGAGCCGAAATTCTGATCTGTGTGGGGGAAGATTAGTCCTTCAAATACAGACAGAATTCAGATAGTCTTACTGAACGCTACTAAATCTACTAACCAGTACCCAGTTCAGAAGAGCTTCTCTTCTGGAGTTCCCGACAGCTCTCTCTCTCCGTCAAGGAATGTGTAAATTCCTGGTCCTGTATACTGGTCTAACTCTGTTGCAGCTTCTCTCTTACTTCGCCAGGCTGTAACTGGTCTCTCTCTAGGTTCAGGGTTGGTGTTACTGGTCTGTAACTGGGTCTGTCTCTTTAGCGCAGGTTGGTGTTTAATGGTCTGTAAGCTGGAGGCCTTCTCTCTATAGTCAGGTTGGAGTAACTGTGTCTGTAACTGGTCTCCTCTATAGTCGGTTGGTGTAACTGGTCTGCAACTGGACTTGCTCATGGTTTGGTTTGTTCAACTGGACCAGGGACCACAGCAACTATGATGACGGTCAGCAGGAAGAACACACAGCAGCCCAGATTACACCTACCAGCCAGTCTGTAGATCCCGAACACAGACAGAGCGAGTGGAAAACAAGTGTACCACACAGAAATGTCGTATACTTTAAACCGCATGTCTAAATGTAGGCAAGGCTAAGTTTATTTGTATAGCACCTTTCATAATACACATGGGCATTCAAAGTGCTTTTACATAAGAAGGATGAAGTATACAAGAAAAAAACCAAATAAAAAGCTAATAATTCATATTTAAAATATAATCATAATTCATTTAAAAATCATTTAATAAAAATATAGTAATAAAGTGACATTTTAAAAGAAATAGAAGTCAGCATAAGAATAAGTGTCATGACAGAAAAGCTGAAAGCCTGGATAAACAATAAGGTCTTCAGTCTGGATTTAAAATATCTACTGTTGGGGGGCTTTTCTAAAATACTCTTGTCAGCTGATTCCATTTAACAGCAGCATAATAGCTTAAAATCGCTTGTCAGTCTTCCGATGGTTAGGAGTCTTTATACCCTAGGCAGACATACCTGACCTGTTCCCTATCTACGTCTAGATGCACACTCCTCGGGTTCTCATAACTGCTGCATGGATTATCAATAATATTCTGTTCCAGCGCCCCTGAGAAGCTTTATAGACTATTAATGCATGACTTTAAGTCCTATCCTGTAGACAAGTGATCGGCTATAGCTGCGTTTTCGTCTTCGATATGATAAAAAACGATTGATC
>JAMWET010004426.1:0-37578 GCA_024036415.1 Prochilodus magdalenae
TGCTTATGGGGTCTTGTGTTTCTTTCCATATCCTTCTTTTTTTTCTTCACCTCCAGCAGGTGGGAGAGGGTCCCACACTAATCTATTACCTTCAAGATTGCAGTGCCAAATCCTTTATTACCACACTCTGGGGAAAAAGCACTGTCCCAGTACCTTGTGTACTAGGCTGGTTTGTAGTGCGCTAAGTGTCACTTATCAGAGGTGTCTTGGAATAGTTTATGTTTGTGAATACATGCAGGTTCTAAAGTTGTGTTATAAGCACAACAACACCTGTTGCTGTAAACTGAAACACCACTGGTCGTGTATACAGAGACCATCTGTTTCATGTGACTATGAAAAATACCCCTCCAGCACACTCTCTGATGCGAAGAAAAAAAAAAAGGAGTAAGGAGGAGGGCAGGGGGACCGTTCTGGTAACATGCGTGTGAAAGTGGGACACTCTAGCAACATCTGCACGGGGGGAGAAGAGGAGAGAGGGAATTTGTTATTTATCATGAATAACTACTGGTCTCATAAGAGCATTTGAGTGTAAGAGGTTCTCCCTCTGTACTAAGAACATCAGTCTCCTGATCATCTGATGGTCTAATTACATCAGCACCAAACACACCTGGAAGAACCAGAGAATATAGATCAGAGTTTATAAAGTCTGATTATCCAGATATTGTTGATCAGATGTTACAGTGAGTACCTGAGGTGATGATGAGGATGGTGAGGAGGTTCCTCTTCATTGTAAATATGATCAGATGGAATCAGTAGTGTGTTGGAGCTCTCAGTGCTCTAATGCTGATCTGTGTGTTAGTGTGGATCTCTCTGAAATGAGTGCAGTATGAGAACTTCTTCTCCTGGCCTGCAGGGGGAGGTGGAGTCTCTCCCAGTGCTGGGTATTATGAACAGGCCTCTGTATACAGTGGTCAGTTTACAGTCCACAGTGTGCTATTCCAAACACAGCACTACCAACCAGCCAGTAAACAAGGTACTGGACAGGCTTCCCCAGAGTGTGGGACCTCTCTCCACCTGCTGGAGGTGAAGACCAAGCAGGTGCTGCACACACACGGCCTAAAGTGAGGAACCCACATCACACTTCATAACCTCAACACAGAAATCAGAGTCTTACAGGACATTCAGAACCTCCTGGGACGGAGGTCATATGCTGTTTATCCTTCCTCTTGTGTTAGGGTCGTGACCGACCCATTTGTAGTTTTAAACGCATAAAAATACTACATAAATTTGTTTATTGCATCAAGATTTTTTGAATTTGTCAGGAACTTCTATTTAAACAAAATCAAATATATATTTTTTTTTAACTAAATTATAAAATGCTCTTGTTAAAATTATGACCTTTATGTTGTTAGGGTCAGTTTCGACCCAGGTATAATATAAGATTAGAAAACAATAATAAGTCCCAAAACTGAAATCATGAACACACTATAAACCATCAGCCCACAGCCAGCTCTACCTCCAACCACTTGAGGTTGAGTTAGGGGCTTCTATATTTGCCTATTTCACAAAACAAAGAAAGACGGACAAGTTCAGGCATGTACGGCCAAATCAGTTTAGAGTTGGTGCTTTGCAGAGTATACATCTTCAGTTTACAGCATGCAACAATGAGAAGAAGATTTAATGTAAGCCAAGTTCTGGATCATATCTTTGATGATAATGAATCAGAGGAGACACAGCAGTGTACTGATACAGATGAGCAGGTTTCTGAGGAGGAAGATGATGTGGAGTATCAAGACACAGACACATCTGATCAGTCTGATGAGGAGGTCACCGGTGCTCAAGCTGCTACCGCTCCTTCTGAAACATTCAAATCCAAAAGTGGCAACATCTGTTGGAGCTCAGGACCTCCTGACGTACATGGCAGGGCAGATGCTGCAAATGTCATCAAAATGACCCCTGGGATCACAAGGTTTGCCGTGACAAGAGTAAGTGACATCAAGACATGTTTTGATCTGTTTATGCCATCGTCAGTAAAAAAACTCATTATTGCTATGACAAACCTTGAAGGAAAAAAAGTCCATGGCAACATGTGGAATGACATTGATGATGAATACCTGGATGCCTATATTGGTGTTCTTCTCTAGGCTGAAGTGTACAAATCCAGCAATGAGGCCACTGATAGTCTCTGGGATGCGTCGACTGGCAGGAATATTTTCTGTGCAACAATGTCACTCCAAAACTTTCAAATGATATCAAGAGCCCTCAGATTTGACAACAGAGCAAAATCTGACAAACCTGCTCCCATCAGGGATGCCTGGGAGAAATGGGTGCAGCTCCTTCCACTGATGTTCAACCCAGGGCCAGAGGTGACAGTAGATGAACGTTTTCTCCCTTTCCGTGGAAAATACCCCTTCTGGCAATACATGCCCAGTAAGCCAGGCAAATACGGCATAAAAATCTGGGCAGCTTGTGATGCAAAAACTAGCTATGCATGGAATCTACAGATTTACACAGGCAAGTCTGCAAGCGGCATCCCTGGAAAACGTGTAGTCCTCGATATGACTACTGGACTGCAGGGTCACAACATTACTTGTGACAATTTTTTACCAGCTATGACCTTGGACAAGTACTTCTCAGAAGGAAACTCACCATGGTGGGCACAGTAAAAAAAAATAAACCTGAGCTGCCCGCTGCAATGTTGCAGGTGAAGGACCAGGCTCCACTTTCCTCAAAGTTTGTTTTTACAGACACCACCCCTGCTGTTTCATACTGTCCAAAAAAAACGACGGAATGTGATATTGATGTCCACTCTTCACAAAGATGCAGCTGTGTCATCAGGAAGTGACAAAAAGCCCATAATCATCCTGGACTATAACAAAAACAAAGGAGGAGTGGACAACCTGGACAAGCTGACTGCCACCTACACTTGCCAGCGAATGACCAGGAGATGGCCAATGGTTGTATTTTACAACATCCTCGATGTGTCTGCATACAATGCATTTGTGTTGTGGGCCCACATTCACCAAGGGTGGAACTCAAACAAAAAAAAACAAGTGGAGGATGTTTCTTGAGGAGCTAGGAAGATCCCTTGTCAAGGTGCACATTGAGCAAAGGGAACGGGTGCCCCGAGACCCAGCCGCTGCAGCCTTTGTCAGACAGCTGCAGAGCTCACCAAGCACTCCATCCACACCCACAGCAACACGAAGAGCATCTGCACCAGCATCCTCCTCAACCAGCCCCGCCTCAACATCAACTAGGACAGCTACAACCCCAGTGAGACCACCTGATTCTAAAAGAAAGAGGTGTCAGGTCTGCCCTAGCAATAAGGACAGAAAGACAAACACATTGTGCTTCACCTGCAAAAAATATCTCTGCAAAGAACACACAAAAACTGTCACTTTTTGCCACACATGCATCTAACAATACACAAATACACGTGCATGTTCTGGCACACAGATTATTTATGAAACTAGTACATGATTTCTGTTGGTTTGATTTGCTTGATTGGTTGTTGTTTGTTTGACCTTGAAAATCTGCATTTTATTATTCGAATTTTATTATTTTGTATTATTTAATACTAGTTATTTATTATTTGTTACTAGTGCCTTTCATTTTGTATTTGTATTAAAGTTCTACTTAAAAAAAAGACTTGAAGTAATTATATATGTGTTAGGACAGGACAGCATCATACTCCACACTCTTCACTGTGTTGGGGTGATTCTGCCTTGTTCTAGTTATCTGAAAAACGATTCACACTGTACAGATGATTACACCAATATTACTAGAACATCAGTAACCCGTTTCTCTGAAACATCATGTTCAGGTTCCTGTTCCCACAGACATTCTGAGAGGTATTAGATTATAGTTTGGTGACCGAGTGAGAAGACTGAGAATCATTTCTGGATCTTATTTTATGATAAACTGAGTAAAGAAAGTGAAATATCAGCCAGTGTTGAACATTCAGCTGACACTACTGTCCATAACAGTACCCTGGATCTTTAGAACCCTTAGGTTCCTCTACAAAATGAGAACTGTGGGGCTCAAGTTCATTTGGAGTGTCCATGTCTGGTCCAGACTGGACAGGGAAATCAGGTGACTGTACTGGACACCAGTCTGACAGCAGACCCCTCATTTACAGCTCTCCACTTCTTTCAGGTCTCAGTCACATGTTAATACAAGCCTTTTTAGGGACCTGGACTCAGACTCCCTGATTAAGGAGTTGGAGTATTCATAACTTCATATTAGTATTGTATTCATAACTTTATTACTGTTATATAAAACTGTATATTAGCATAGATACAATGCTTAGTATTGTATATATTTACTGTCAAATGTATACTTTTTGAACTTAGGGACTATGCACCTAAGTTTTTACTCACCATTACACCTGTGAAAATGTGACGTGACAATAAAAGTCATTTAATGTGTTTTAATTCCTGTGGCTGTGAGAATGACGGAAACTGCAGCTCACACTGTATCCTGTGTCTGACACACCTATACTCACTGTTTACTGTATTTACCCTCAGAAATGTAACCTCAGTCATTTCAGAGAGAGAGGAACATCAGATCATACATTGTGGTTTGGATGGGACTTTGATCTCCTTGTGTTCAAAGCAAACAGAAGGTGTGTGAGTTTCTGTAAAGCGTCTCAGAGACTTTGTATCACTGGGCTCCAACTTGAAGTGCACAGTAGTAGAGAGCTGTATCTGCCAGTGTTGGGTTGCTAACAGTGAGAACAGTGGATGTTCTGGATGTACTAGACCCAAATCTATCATCTGCAGTGTGGTCACTACGACTCCTTGATCGAGCTCCTCTGTACAGTAGATACTGTAGAGCTCTGTTAGGATACTGTCTGTACCAGAAGAGCCAAACATCTTCACTACTAGTTTGATAAGAGCATTTGAGTGTAAGAGTTTCTCCCTCTGTTCTAAGAACATCAGTCTCCTGATCATCTGGCCCAATTTGATCAGCACCAAACACACCTGAAAAACAGAGAACATTAATAATATTTTAATATTAATAAAATACCAATTATACAAATATTTGTAAATATATGTAACAGTGAGTACCTGAGGTGATGATGAGGATGATGAGGAGGTTCCTCGGCCCAGTTTAGTCCTCCATTCTCAGCAGTTCCACTATTACAGATCCTGAAGGTCCATGATAATACAGATCACCATTAACACCAACACAATAACTGTGGAGGTCTACCACATAAGGACAGATTTAATCTAGATCTGCTGGAGTGAGGAAGTGAGCATGAGAGAGTGAGTCAAAATATATAACCCACAGCACATAACAACAACATTAAAACAACAGCTTTATTAAAATTGAGGCTGTAGTTGTGGTGTTCTCAGATCTGGGTCAAGTTCTAGATACAGAGATAAAGTAACAGATGGAGCGTACTGTGTGTCTATTTGCCCTGATTTAAAAGTACCATGTTCTCTTTACTTTGTCTTTACTGACTAATAGACGGTATTGTCACCAGACCGTCATGGGAACAACTATTACCAGCTCTACAATCAGTAAACTCCTCCTTGAAAGATCTGGACCTCAGTAACAATGACCTGCCAGACTCAGGATTGGAGCTGCTCTCTGCTGCACTGATGAGTTTGTAAACAGTTGTAAACTGGAGATACTGAGGTGAGCAGGTTCTGTAAATGTAATTTCTTATATGAAATATTATGCCCTTATATAATCTGCAGCATGAGAAATGTAATTTACTTTTAATAACCTGTAATTGTAAAGTATATTTGAGTGTGAAAAAGACATTTAAGATCAAATTTGAGGCTCTTATGTTTTATGTATTTCTGATTTTAAAGACTGAACAATCACACATTCAGTGTCATCTTTTGTCCTAATACGGGGAATCTGCTGCAAGCAAAGAGAACTTGGTAGCACAAATCAGTAATACATGGGCAATATGGTGATATTATGGTAACAGGTTTTGTGGTCCCACTTATTCTTTCTAATAACTGTAATTACACATGTAGCAACAATGTAACTGCTACAGTTGTAGCCATTGTTACTGATGGTTTACAGTGTTACAGTGTAACTTTTGCATACTTTGTAACAAATGTTGTAACATGGTAACCTGCCAGATCACATAGATTAATAGGGGCTTGTAACTACACCCAGATTACAAGAATATCTCAGTGGGCTGACTTAATCAGATTGACACCCAACTGATGGTCCACCCTCTGACCTCTCCACCAAACTAAAATCAACAAAGAGAAGCCTAGCATAGCGTCCCTGCAGTTCCAGGTGAGAGACAGTGGTGTAAAGCCTCTGTAGATCAGTTGGCTCTGTACGTAAACTGAAATGGGTCGAGGGTGGGTGGGAGGCAGGACATGATGTGATGTTTCACCAGTTTCTCAAAGCACTTCATGACAATTGGTGTCAGAACTACAGGTCGGTAGTCATTAAGGCTGATAATGCTGGTCTTTTTGGCAGTGCTATGATCGTGGCCACCTTCAGACATTGTGGGATGAAGGACTGGGAAAGTGATGCATTGAATGTCTTTGTAACTGAACTGCACACTCTTTGAGGACCCTCCCAGTCACTCTGTCTGGTTCAGCAGCCTTTTTGGGGTTCACCGCTCTCAGTGTGCACCTCACTTCATGTTCCTGCACCACTAGGCTGTAGCTTTTGCAGTCGGATGGTGGGGCTGCCGCTGCCTTATGGTTTATCACCTTGAATCGTGCGAAGAAGTGGTTCAACTCCTCCGCAAGCACCGGGTCGTCTTCAGCCATCATGATGTTGCTAGACTTATAGTTGGTGAGATGCTGGACTCCCTGCCACATTTGCCTAGTGTTGTTGGTTTCGAAATGGTTCTTGATCTCCCTTTTGTACTCCATTTTGACCTTCCTGATGCCAGTCTTCAGGTCAGCTTCAGTGGCTCCATACTGCACGCCATCTCCAGACCTGAAAACAATGTCACGTTGTCTCAGCAGGACCTGTACTTCTTTGGTCATCCAGGGTTTTTGATTGGAGTATGGCCTAATAAGTTTATCCACAGTGACATTTTCAACGCAGAAGTTGATGTATGAGAGTACATTCGTGGTGTATACCTCCAGGTCCTGATGTTCAAAAATACCCCGATTTGTGCTCTCAAAACAGTCCTGCAGCTGATGTGATGCCCCCTCTGGCCACGATTTTACAGTCCTTGTGGCTGGTGGAATTCTATTCCTGCAGGGTGTGTATGCGGGAATCAACAGCATGGAAATATGATCTGACAGACCCAGATGTCATAAGGGGTTTGTCCTATAGCCTTTTCTGATGTTGCTGTAAACTTTGTCCAGTGTGTTTGTGCCCCTAGTTGCACAATTAATGTGCTGTTCAAATTTCAGTAGTACTGTTTTTAATTTGGCATGATTGGAATCCCCCGCAACTATGTGCACTGCATCGGGATATGAGTTCTGTTGATGACTTAAAGCGCTATGTAGCTCAGCCAGATCTGTTACCATAGTGACAGGGAACTCGTGAGGTAGATAGAATGGTCTGCAATTAACAGTTAAATATTCCAAATCCAGGGAACAATGGCTGTCTACAGTCTTTGCATCTTTGCACCAACTGTTGTTTATGTAGACGCATAATCCCCCTCCTCTGCTCTTACCGGAGTCACCGTTTCTATCTGAGTCTGGTATGGTGGACTGCAGCCAGGTCTCTGTGATTATCACTACGCTGCAGTTCTGAAAAGAGTTGTTTTCAGCAAACTGTAGCCTCAGTTTGTCAATCTTGTTTATGGATCTGGCATTTGAGAGAAAAATGCTAGGAAGTGCAGGTTTAAATGGTTGTCTCTTCAGCTGTGCTAGCAGTCCAGCCCTGCAGCCATGCTTCTGTTTCCTTCGTTTACGTTTCCTCCTGGGCTTACTGCTGGGTAAAACTATCCACAGAGACCCCGGAGTTCTGACTATTTCTCCTGGTATATCGTGGAAGCTATGACCATCCTATGAAATACTCCTTCCATAGCGGAATCCCAGGTTCAGGAGCTCCTGATGACTATAAGCCCAAAAACCGTGCTATTTACAATAAAGAATGTTCTAATCAGCAAGAGAGAAATGGATGGACTGTGGTTTCAGTTGTGGGTCACTCAGTTCTGCTGAAACTACAACCCATCCATGAGGGGTCTTTATGTTGAACACCAACTTGTGTACACCTGAACATCCCAGTGTGTCTGAACCTGACTGCCCATCAGATACAGAGTCAGAACTCCAGGGTGGACCCGACAGTGAGTTCTGCTGGTCTTTCCAGTCAGCAGATCTGGGGTTCTGATTTCTGATCTGCTGGTACCTGATGGAGTCTGATACCATGTGTCTGATCAGCTGTTCGGGGTTTTTAGAAGATAAACAGCTCCACATCATCACAGATCCACCACCACACTTCAGAGGGGGTGGGGTTCTTCTCAAACAGCTCTATTCTGGTCTCAGCTGACCATAGAACATGGTCCCACTGAAAGGTCCAGTAATAAAAGTCAAAATGTCAGTGGTTGTGTGCAAAAGCCCTTCTGTATTCCATAGCCACTTTGGTGGTTTTTCGAGACTTTTAGTCATGCAGATAATTGGCCACTAAAACCCAGTGGTGCCCCCTTGTGGACCCCTTCTTTCTTAGTTATCATTGCAGCAGCAGCAAAGTCAGACAGAGCAACAGTTGTCTCCTACATGTCATATTTTGTTAGTTTATTGGTGTGCGTGCATCTAATAGTGAGTTCTCTAAACAGAAGCAGATTATGTTAGTTCTGAGACCCCAGCTTTGGAGTTCAAAGATCGGCTAATATACACTGATTCATGCTAGCTATTATTTACATGCTAACATTAATCTGGCTTCATTGTTTCTCTAGTCTATGCTTGTTCATGTTAAGTTTGGCTTATGTAGTAGTTTGTGAGCACTATTGTTAACCTGAAGATTAGCTGTGTGTATGGTGTGTCTCAGAGAGGTCATTCATATGTGTGATAAGCCACAGCTAAGCTAACTATATGCTTTGGAGATTTACAAGTGTTAGTTCATTGAAGGACACTAGTCAATCGTCTTTACTTCTCTTTACTCTGTATAGAACCACATCAACACTGCTGTCTCGACATCCTGGCACATTAATGTATATCCTGTTGACTGCATTAATGGACAAACTGCTAGCCACATATCTTCTAGCTAGCTCTGTGTTGTGGGTGTGAGGTTAATAAACCTTCCTCTGAGTACTACCTTGTTCTGTTTTCTGATTGGACACTCTGTGGAGGCTGCCACTGGAAATTAAGAAACTCTACAATTCCCTCATTCCCTTTTCAGTCCTTTTCAGGTTGAGTTCTAGACAGCTGGTTCTAGGCAGCTTTCTCCTGATAACCTTCCCCAACTACTGTGGAGTCTGATTGTAGTTTGGCAGATGTTCTAAGACCAAACTAACTACTGCATATGTTGATGTTCCCCAGCTGTGACCCCTAAAGATTCCTCACTGGGCGTGGGGTCAGTAAGGAAATGTTTTCTCTTCACGGCTCCAGCTGCTTTAATATTAATGATTGTTGATCATCAAGGTGGTGAAGGAGACGTTTAGAGGAGCAGGTTAAGCTCAGTGAATTCAGGAAGATGATTACTGTGTTCTTCTAAAGCAGATCAACATCAGAACCTAGAAGTGGAAGAGAATGAATGTCTAAATGTAGAGAGGTAAACAGCGCCCCCTCCTGACAGCAGCACTGCTCTACCTCAGTCATAGAACCAGTTTCTGTACAGTGTATCTGGGTTTCCTGTCACTGTGGGCCTCAGAGCACAGTAGTAGAGTACAGAGTCTGGTACTGCAGCAGAGGAG
The DNA here is from genome assembly GCA_024036415.1 of Prochilodus magdalenae. Lineage (NCBI taxonomy): Eukaryota > Metazoa > Chordata > Actinopteri > Characiformes > Prochilodontidae > Prochilodus > Prochilodus magdalenae. The sequence goes on from JAMWET010004426.1 coordinate 9,737, forward strand.
ATCTTCAGATCCACACGGTTTAGGTTTTTATCCACCTCAGCTTTCAGTCGTCCAAGACTCACAGCATCAGATCCTGGAACAATCGTCAGTAGATACTCTGGTCTGGTTCCAGGATATTGACGGTACCAGTAGAGGGTTTGTACACTACCATCATACCTGCAGGAGAGAGTAACTGTCTGACCTTCTACAGTATGAACCTGAGTTCTGTTCTCCAGTGGAGATATGGACTGTGCAGAAGAACCATCTGTGGAAACAATAAGAAGTAACTCCAGCTGGTTTAAACTCATTAAAATGTAGATTTATGTGAATATAAAGAGCCACACTCACCGATCATGATGATAAAGAGAGAGAGAGAGCACAGGAACATCATGGTGGTTCCAGTGTTCAGATAATGAGGAGAGATTTGAGTTCTACTGTTCCAGCATGTAGAGACTCCTCCTACATGTATCAGTGGATCTGGTAGAAGATCAGAGGAGTGCAGGAGAATAACTCCCAAATGAAGAACTCACCTCAATCCAGCAGATCTAGATTAGAGCTGCCCTCTGCTGGTAGACCTCCATTACATCTCTGTGTGTTTCAGTTCTGAATGAAAACCCCTGTATGAAATCCTCCATAAACAGATCACTCACTCTCAAACTTAGTACAGCTCTTCTTTTTTAAGCTGGGTTTAAATTCAGACTCAGTCTCTCACTAATAAGTCATGGTCTTCAATTGGTCCAGTGATGGATGGAGATAAAAGTTCACATGATTTGGAAGAAGTCCCCCTAGTGATACCCTTAGTGATACCAAGGCTAATATTCTGACACTGATACTTTGAATGTTTGTGATTTTCAACAATCATGTGTTAAACCTGAACAAATCTGTAACAAAAAATCTGATTTTTAATTAATATTAAATATTATGGTAACTATAAACTATGAATATGAAAATCATTCACTTTAACAGTTACATCACATAAAATGTCATCACATGAAAAGAAAATTTAATTCAGTGCTCAGTAATGTTTAGATTGTGTTCAGTGTGTTCAATCCTGCTGGGTAAATAACAGCATGGATGAGGTTCTCCAGGTCTGGTTTAGTCAGAACACCTCTGGTCTTGTGGATGTTCTTAAGGTGCTAGAATGCTATTTTGGTATCTGCTGTAAGATGAACTGCTGAGTTCAGAGTCCATTAGAACACCAAGGTTCCACAGTAGTTCTTCAGGTTTTAGGAACCTTGAATCTGGATAATCAGCTAGTCTTGTTTAGGGAGAGGTCCAAGTAGATGTGTGCTTAACTGTGGTAAGATCTCCCACAGTTATTTAGGATTGGCCTAAATAATTGGCACATCATCCAGGTATGGTGCTGCACATTCCTTCCTGCACTTGGTCCATTAACCTTTGGGATGGGTCTGTTGCCCCCAGGAAACTAAATGGCAACACTGTAAACTGGAACATGCCCCGGTAGCATAAAACAGGCTGTTAGCTGAACACTTCTTTAAGTGGATCTTATGTTGGACCAAGATGGTGTACCCCTTTCTGTGGAAAGCAATGAGTCCAGGAGATGGTCCCTCGTTTTGGTTTCTGGCTGTTGGGAGGCTCCTGTTATCTCCACCTCCTTTCCTACTGCTCAGAACGGAGTTGTTGTCCAGGTTCAGTCCTCCAGAGTTACTCTGTGAGCAGGTGGATAACTGCACATCTGTGAAAGCACCATTACTGATAATCATTGTACTGTGACTATTACAACTAGACTACTGCTCTGGACAGGAGGTCTCCCATATAACCCTGATTTATAGACCTTCATACTGATGTGAAGAAGCTGGTAGGTACCCTGTGGAGTCAGTGCTGTGATTAGTTTAATTATTCTCCATACTAATTAATATTACAGTGAACAGAATAAATCATTCTGGTTATAACTAATTTATTAACCACACCTCTCTGTGTACTGCTGATACAGAGAGCAGCACCTGACAGGAAACCCCATACACACCTCAAAGCTTTATCAGTCAGTGAGTTTTTGTACAGTGTAGATGGGCTTCTAGTCACTGTGGGCCTCAGAGCACAGTAGTAGAGTACAGAGTCTGATACTGCAGCAGAGGAAATCTTCAGATCCACTATACTTCCCTTCACTGCAGCATCCAGTCGTGGAAAAGGAGGATCTGCATGTCTCACGTCATTGTTATCTGGATCTATCCTCAGCAGGAACTCTGGTCTGGATCCAGGATACTGACGATACCAGTGCAGATAGACTGCACCACTGTACTGATACCTGCAGGAGAGAGTAACTGTCTCTCCTTCTACAGCATCTACTTTCTCCTCCAGTGGAGATATGGATTGTGAGACACAGCTCTCTGTGAAGACATACACAAACCACAATAGTGCTGCATTAATACTGAATAAAACATGATTATGTACTGTATAAAAGCTCAGACTCATCATCACACACACACAGAACATATCAAGATATAAACACTAAATATATATTCCACATAGATATGAATGTAGGTAATAACACATACCTATCATGATGATAAAGAGAGAGAGAGAGCACAGGAACATCATGGTGGTTCCAGTGTTCAGATAATAAGGAGAGATTTGGGTTCTACTGTTCCAGCATGCAGAGACTCCTCCTACATGTATCAGTGTATCAGTATCAGATGAGTGAAGATGTAAAGATCAACATGATCATGTAGAAACAGGAAAAGGATCACAAAATGAAGACAGAGAGATGATTATTGAACTCCTCACAACTACTAAGCACAGAAAGAAAAGGAAGAGTGCAGTTCTGTAACTGTACTGGGGACCTTACAATGCTCTACTGCTTCAGATTTACCTAGATCTGTATCAGGTCCTTGTATATATACAGGTGCAGATATATAGTGCTCTAGACCCCAAACCCATTCTAGTAAAAACGAACAGCTTTAGAGCTTCACTTCTGCAAAATGAGATCGTTCACCATGGGCTGGATCAAGTGTTACATTTACGGTATTTAGCTGACGCTCTTATCCAGAGCGACTTACAGGGTTAATCATATTACAGGTGGGCCAGTATAGTGTTAGGAGTCTTGCCCAAGAACTCTTATTGGTGCAGCACAGCCACCCAGACCAGGATTCGAACCCCAGTCTCCCACATGAGGTGGTGGCTCCCCTGATGGATAGTGGTGTTATCTGCTGAGCTACACCAACCACTTTGTTCATCCAGTAGCCAGTCTGGTGATAATCACCATAGCCCCCATGTTTTCTACTGGGGTCTTGTATTTGTTAATGAATATCCACTATACTCTTATAAAGTAGTAAATAACTATAGAGATTATAAGGATTACATATAAACAAAAAGAAGCTAGACTCTGACAGTTAACCTAGTGAATTAAATATATGTAATATATTGCAGCACCATATGCAGAATTCTAGATGAATCATCATCAACCTGGTTAAGTGACTTATAGTCAGCAGATGATCCAGTTCCATTTCTACCTTGGCTTCCCTGCAGAAGGTACACATCACCAGATCCTGGTTCATCAGTATTTCCTGTTGTGTGTCTGTAGGTTCTACTTTATTCACTGCCAGCTGACACAGATCTCTTCTACCCCTCCTCACACTAACCAGTTTGTTCCTGACCCTGCTAACCCTACCGCTATTAGTAGAAATCTAAGAACAGGAATCATGGAAGGAGGATGAAGTAGGAGCAGGAATCATGGAAGGATGATGAAGTGGGAGCAGGAATCATGAAAGAACAGTGAGTTGACAGACAGGAATCATGGACCCTATGAATAAACGTGGGCTCTCACAACCAGGAGGGTAAAGGATGGTGTAGATCCAGATAAATGAGCTCACGTCTTCGATGGAACTGCCTTCAGAAACATGATCATCATCTAGCAGACTGACTGTGGTTCATCTCCTTTACTCTAAAACACTACTGCCCCCTTCTGGACTGGCAGGGAACAGCCTAAACAGTATAGTACAACCTTTGTGACATTACAGGCTGTTCCCCCACCCCACCACTTTATGTTACAAATAAAATAACATGGGATATTTTAAATGATGCTGGAAATGTCCCCGTTTCCATTTCAGAAATCTGGTCTCCTCACTACAGATAGTACATGATCAGTACTACAGCAGGTACTTCTGAACTATAACTCAGGTAGGAATATAAACCGGGGTCATATACTTTTACTGGGGTAATAATTACTGAGGGGGTTTCTACTGTCACTCAGGTACAGGAGTGTTAGTACAGTGTTCTCCGCTGGAGGATCTATACAAGCGAACTGACATCAGGAGGAAGGAGAAGATCTCTGAGTGTAATAACAGCACCCCCTACTGAGAGAAGGAGGACTCTACCTCAGTCATAGAACCAGTTTCTGTACAGTGTATCTGGGTTTCCTGTCACTGTGGGCTCCAGAGCACAGTAGTAGAGTACAGAGTCTGATACTGCAGCAGAGGAGATCATTAAATTCACTGTGTTGTTGCTGTCATTAATATCCAGTCGAGGAAAACGAGGAACTGCATGTGTTACATCAGCTGATCCTTCGTATTTCAGCAGCAGGAATACTGGTCTGGATCCAGGATACTGACGGTACCAGTGCAGATAGACTTTATTACTGTACTCATACTTGCAGGAGAGAGTAACTGTCTGATCTTCAACAGCATGAGTTGTATTCTCCAGTGGAGATATGGACTGTGAGGAAGAATTCCCTGTGAAAGACTCATCACACACACACAGAACATATCAAGATATAAACACTAAATATATATTCCACATAGATATGAATGTAGGTAATAACACATACCTATCATGATGATAAAGAGAGAGAGAGAGCACAGGAACATCATGGTGGTTCCAGTGTTCAGATAAAGAGGAGAGATTTGGGTTCTACTGTTCCAGCATGTAGAGACTCCTCCTACATGCATCAGTGGATCTGGTAGAAGATCAGAGGAGTGCAGGAGAATAACTCCCAAATGAAGAACTCACCTCAATCCAGCAGATCTAGATTAGAGCTGCCCTCTGCTGGTAGACCTCCATCAGTACAGCTCTGTGTGTTAGTGTCTTTCTCAGTGGCTTTAACACCGTCCTCTAATGAAGACCACTGTGTGAAATACTCCACACCAGGTTATTGTCATGTAGTGCTGCTGGAGAATGTGTGAACCCTTTAGCAGAGCTTCTACATTAATGAGACCTGAAATATGACCAGATCTTCATTTAACTCATAACACAGAGAGAGAACCCACTAGAACATAGAACACAGACACTGGTACAGCTCTTCTTTATGTATCAAAGTGATCCAAAGTGAACACCTCTGTTCTCAGTGTGTCAACCTCTAGAATGATCAGGGTGATAGAGGAGATAACTGGATGACCCTATTTAAAAACAACCACCAGTCTTCACCGGTACAGTCTGGCCTTTACCACACGTACGGTAGTGCATGTCACGTCTCAGTCCAGTGAGATTTCTGAAGACCTCAGAAATGTGTTTTCCAGTGCTCATTAGGCTGGAAGAGGATCCAGATCTATTTCTGAAGAGTCTGAACTTCACTGATCCACCATCAGACAGATACTGTACAAATGGAGGAGATTCAGCATCACTGTTAAGTGTTCTAGATAACTCAGAGCTGTTATCTTTGTAAAGTTGGAGCACAAAGTACTAAATGAAGGAGCTCCAGCAGGTGTTGAGGGCATTGTGTATATGTACACATGATCATCACACGATTCAGCAGGACTCATAATCCTCATTAACACTAGGGCATACTGAGGATTAAACACTTTACCTGAAGGCCACAGAAACTTCAGCAGCTTCAGCCTGCAGACCTCCAGGAACAGACCCATTTCGTTCAGCCCCAGAAGAAGAACCCTGTGATGTCATACATGGTCTCTCACAACAGGTGGAAGACGTGTGGATTTTTAGAGATCCATGGTTCCGTTCTTGGGCATAAACCACAGAGGAAGTTCCCCAATCATAACACCACCTTACTTACTGCATCTGCACTCGATAGCAAGCCTCTACTTATATACAACCTGCAGATACACAGGTTCTCACTGATCAGGTTCTCACTGGACAATGTTCTATCAGACTTGACCACACAGGAGAACCCTCAGAGTTCTACTAACTGTTCTAATGTAGATCTGTGTCCAGGTGAACTGGAGTGTTACTCCTACACTGGAGATGTTGGTGTGTGTATGTGTCACAGTGTTAGACTAAAGATCATATCCTCAAACACAGAGCACAAAGAGAAGGAGGACCACACTCAGAACCTCTTACCAGGTACTACAGTTCTAATCTCACCTTAGAACCTCCCTGAGTTTAAGATAAGAGGATGACGGGGTGTTACAGTAGGGTCATATACTCACCTCCACACAGCACTGTAAGCCCTGATAGTCTTTAACTACAACATTAACACTACAGTAATAATCAGCTGTGTTCAGTACAAGCTCTGAACACTGTGTGTAATGTGTTTGGTGTGTGTTTGGTGGTGGAAATGTTGGGCTTGTTTGAGAGGAGCTGCTCCTACAGTAGATCAGAGTGTTCATATATCAGATAGAACATTTCTCTGAAGAACATAAATCTGAATTTCACATGTAGAAATAAAATGAACCCGTTTTAATAGACTGTGTGTGTCTTCATTACAGGCTGTGTCTACAGGGGTTTGCTGAGGCTTCTAGCCAGCGAGGATTAGACTCTGTCCTGACCAGTCCGTCTCTCGGCTCGTGTAGCCGGACGGTGAACAACTGCAGTGAGCGGTTCTGTAACCTGCAGCCGTCTCAGTCCAGTGAGACCAGAATGGTGTATGTTCTGGTGGTACCGACACACGTCAGGCTTAAAACCTGCCACCATGCACCTTACTGGGCCAGCTGGGAACCAGTCTGTACAGCACTGCATGGTGTTAATCAAGCAGAATTAATTACAGTGTCAGGTTCTAGTTGTGTGTCATGTGACTTTAATGAGGTTAAATGAGGACACCAGCAGTGGTCTGTGGTGAAACATCTGTCTGCAACATCTGCACTCACTTTGTTATTTCTCCTGAATTACCTCAAACAGTCTCCTCAGAGAGAGAGGAACATCAGATCATACATTGTGGTTTGGATGGGACTTTGATCTCCTTGTGTTCAAAGCAAACAGAAGGTGTGTGAGTTTCTGTAAAGCATCTCAGAGACTTTGTATCACTGGGCTCCAACATCTCTCAGAGCACAGTAGTAGAGAGCTGTATCTGACGGCCTTAGGGCTTCAACAGTGAGATCAGTGGATGTTCTGGCTGTAGTAGATGAAAACCTGCTGTCTGAAGTATCACTATCACTCCGTCCACGAGCTCCTCTATACAGTAGATACTGTGGAGCTCTGTTAGGATACTGTCTGTACCAGTAGAGTAGAACATACTGACTACTGGTCTCATAAGAGCATTTGAGTGTAAGAGGTTCTCCCTCTGTTCTAGAGACATCAGTCTCCTGATCATCTGATTGTCTAATTACATCAGCACCAAACACACCTGGAAGAACCAGAGAATATAAATCAGTGTTTATAAAGTCTGATTATCCAGATATTGTTGATCAGATGTTACAGTGAGTACCTGAGGTGATGATGAGGATGGTGAGGAGGTTCCTCTTCATTGTGAATATGATCAGATGGAATCAGTAGTGTGTTGGAGCTCTCAGTGCTCTAATGCTGATCTGTGTGTTAGTGTGGATCTCTCTGAAGTGAGTTCAGTTATGAGACACTACAACAGGAAACTCCTGACTTAATGCTGATATATGCCTCCTACAGGAAACCCACCTACCAGAATCAGACCACCATAAACTACAGTTGTCCTGATTTAAATGTACCATGCACTCTTCTCAGCCCTTTACAGTTCTAAACACTGTATTGTATCACTCTGTATGTGAACCAAACACATACCAGATCTACTATCAGTCAAAACTCCTTCTTGAAATATCTACCTCATAACAATGACCTTCAGTTCAGGAAGTGGAACTGCTGTCAGCTGACCTGAGTAACAATGACCTGCAGGACTCAGGAATTGAGGTGAGTAGGTTACCATAAGTAATGTATTATATTATAATGACAGTCCTTATAGAAAACACAAGAGCAATGCATTAATGTAAATTACTTTTAATAAACCTGAAAGACAGTTAAAACACAGCACGCTGTGAGAAAAGGAACATATCAGGTTAGAGAACACAGACAACAATACAACACTCTAAGAAATGAACTGTAACACTGTTGTTGGTGTCACTCCATTCTAAATCTTTACTGAACTAAATGGTCATGCAGTCAGTATTATTCTGTTTTCAGTTGTGTTGCTGTCATAAATGAAGTGACTGTCAGATTTTTACCTCTGCATGAAGTGAACCTTTGTAACAGTGTAATCTTGTTCAGTTGAACTAACCCTCTTTCCCATTGGCTCTTGAGATCCTCTATTTACATATTGTTGTACATCTGGTACTCTGACTATGTGTTGTCTTTCCTCCTTCCCAGCCTTTTTCCACTGTGCATGCTGGCCGGCCTTCTAGTCTGTGTGTGCTAACTGTCTATAGCCACAAAGTTACCATCCACCCTACTGCTGAATGTAAGGAAGGAGCTAAACAACCTTAGATCAGGAGACGACATGTCAGAAAAGGTATGCTAGATTGAGCAAAACTGGTAAACGCTCTGGGATTTGAGCTAAGCTAAAAGCTCCAGTGACCCGACTCTACCTCTTCTCCTCCCCACTGTCCGCTCCCTTGACAATGAACTGGATCACCTCAGACTACAGCTAACTTCCTAGCATGACCTCTGGGCCTGCTGTGATCTTTTACAGAGACCTGGCTGAGAGACAGCATTTCAGTCATGACCATCTAGCTAGCAGGGCTAACATCTCACTGTGCTGACATGGCAGCAACATGGTCCAGTAAGACCCAGTGGTGGGTGTGTTTACACTAACACTGAATAGTGCAGAAATGTAGCAGTAATGTTGAGTCTTGAGTTAGTGTTGGTGGAGTCTAGGACTGTAAAGACTCTGCCATTCTACCTGCTCAGACAGCTTCCTGTGAAGAATGAAGAGCATGACCCCCCACACCTTCATCACTACATTGTTCCATCTGTCTCACTGACTGGTAGAGGACCTGCACTGTCTCAGGCGGTAGGACACTACAGTGGACTGTAAGAACAACTGAGAAGATCACTGGGGTGTTTTTACCCCCCCCACCACCATCAACACCTCCCACCACAAACACTGCATCTGCATGGACATTAGAGCACTACCCCAGATGTTCCTCACTATGTCACCCCTCAGGGGTTCTCCTGGTATCCAGTACAGCCCATTAACTCCTTTTCTCCAGCACTGAGTACCTGTACATAGTTCTACACTAGTATAGCAGTTCTATTAGGTCCTGTAGGTGTGCTCCATTAGTACCATCAGTAGATCAGCTCCATGAAGGATCAGTTCCCAGTGAACATAATGAATATGTGAATAAACATGCCTTGGTGGAGCTCCTCCTCTCCTCCACCAACCAGGAGAACTAGTCTATCACAGCATGTTCTATTCTCCATTATATGGAGTGGAGCGTGTGGTGCTGTTCTCCTGTAGTACATAAAGAACCTCCTACAAAGATGTAAGTTCAGTAACACTAGCAGTGCTCCTGCTCTCCTGGGGAGGTGGAGATAAACATGGGGAGCTCAGAGACTCAGACCTGTTTGTTGGGGTGAGATCTGTCAGTGCTGAAGGAGGAACACACTGCTGTTGTTGTGGTCACTCTCAGACAGAAGAGTCTGGAGTGAGGGTGGAGATAACTTTAGACACTCTAGACAGAAACTCTTTTTACATGGGGACTGACTGTCACATGACTGAGCTAAACCGTGTTCGAGTGATTGATCAGAAACACCAACAGGATATCTGAAGCTGTAGAACACTGTTTGGTCCAGTCCAGTATATTTCTGATCTGTAGCTGGAATTTTCTGATTTCAGGTCTTTATTTCATATCAGAGTTCTTCACCCACGAACATGAAAATATCAGAGAGAGAATAAACAGTAGTGTAGAGTCTGACACAGTGAGGTGAAGAGGAACACTGGCAGGTTCCTGTACAGGGTATCTCGGTTTCCTGTCACTGTGGGCCTCAGAGCACAGTAGTAGAGCATAGAGTCTGATACTGCAACAGAGGAGATCTTCAGATCCACACGCTTTAGGACGTTATCCACCACAGCAGACATACGAGGAGGAGGATCACTCTTAGATCCGTATAGGTCAATATACAGGAGGAACTCTGGACTGGATCCAGGAGACTGACGATACCACTGGAGAACATCACCTGTATTCCTGCTGGTGTAGTTACAGGAGAGAGTGAGATCATCCCCCTCTGGAAGCTGCACTTCTCCTACAAGTGGATCAATGGTCTGAGCTGATGTTTCTCCTGGAAACATTATTGAAGATAATAAAACACTGAAATCTCTCACACGACATTTAAAATAATGATTTTACATATTTCTCATAGTTTCTCTACAGGTATTAAATAAAGGAGTGGGATTAAAGTGGCACTACCTAAAAGCAGTGTTCGGAGAAAAAGGATAGAGAGCAGCATGTTGATAGAGATGTGAAGTGACTGAGAACAGAGTCAGAGCTGAATGGGATTAGTGTAGGCTGTGTGGGTCCTTCTCGAAATCTCAGGGTCTGTTTAAGAAGGCAGCAGAGCTCCCCCTACTGGTGTGAGAGGGTTCTGCACCGTGCTGATCTGGATATGTGTTGGTGGTGTTGATGTCTGTGGAGAACAGTGATGGTGGTGATGTTTCAGCAGTGCACAAGAAGCATGAAGGAAGTGAATGTGGAACAGCTGGAGTCTGATCCTGGATCTGTTAGACATTTCTAGTGGGGTGTTTATGGGAATAAAATAATCTCAGGTGAGGAACTAAAGTCCTGTACTTCACTGTGTGGTAGTGTTAATGTGGGGTCTTTACTAAGTCACTGTGTTCAGAAGGCTTTATTTTACAGGTGTTTACTGTGTTTGTCTGCTTGTGTTGTGTTTCTGTACAGTGTTGGTGGTTTTCCTGTCACTGTGGTCACCAGTGTGCAGTAGTAGAGTGCAGAATCTGACTGTGCAGGGTAGAACATTTCCAGATCCAGACGTTTTAGATCTTTATGAACAGTAATCCTCCGTCCATTATCGTGATAGTCCCTATTCTCAAAGGCTTGTGAAAAGTACTCTGGAGCAGAGTTTGGGTTCTGCCTGTACCACTGGAAAGCTAGTATGTTGGTTCCACTGTAACTCCAAGACAGAGTGACGGTGACGCTGCCTTCCAGAACATGTACCTCAGCAGGAAGAGGAGTGAGTTCATATGAAGAAACATCTGAAACAAACACAATAATAACCCAGAACATTCCTGCAGGTCCATACGGTGTACACGGTAGTAACAGACACTAACTGTGTACACACAACAGTGATTAGTCCAAACTGTGTGTACCGTACATGCTATGGTGGAACAGACTACAGCCATATTCACACATATGGTAATATGTCATAATGAAGAGTAACAGATCTTAGAACTAAACTAAACTCTCAGAAACAGATCTTTAATAATAATATAGATTTAGTGTTATGGGCTTTTTATTTAGCTGGGTTTGGTTCTGTGTTCTGTGGGTGTGGAGCGGTGCTGCTGTCCTTTATCTACATTTCTATTCTGTCTAGTCTAATTATAAACACACTTATAAAGAAGTTATTAAATATACTTTAAATATCAGATTAAATTGGAAACTACAAGTTAACCATGCTGTCTTACCAGAACTGTAGAGGAGAGTATAAATGAAGAGGAGTAACATGGTTCTCCTGATGTCTTTATCATTAGAGACACAGTAAAAGACATTACTGTCTCCCTGAGAGACTTTACCCACATGCTCCGCCCACTCAGAGTACGATTAACATACAGGCTTAGTTCAGCTCTCACACACTGTGCTCCGCTCTCCTTCTCTCCTTTCTCCACTGTTTAAACCCATACTAACAAACTCATGTACCGTATAGACTAAACCCACAGTTCAGCACCTGAACACGTATAACCTGGAATAAAAGATGCTCCAGTCGTCACAGCCTGCTGGACACTAACACTTCAGATCTTTACACCCACAGATAGACTGTCTTATACTGAAGAACAGGTTTAGTGGAGGGTCTAGGTCTATATGTACTGGAGGGACTGGACTAAACTCATCTAATAATGTCTACATGGAGATTTCTGGACTGGATTAAACTGGTTAAACTGGGCACAGGTTCAGCTACGTCCTGCTCCGTCACACCTGATCCAGATCATGGAGATCCACTGTCCTGCACAGGTTCAACTACGTCCTGCTCCATCACACCTGATCCAGATCATGGAGATCCACTGTCCTGCACAGGTTCAGCTACGTCCTGCTCCATCACACCTGATCCAGATCATGGAGATCCACTGTCCTGCACAGGTTCAGCTACGTCCTGCTCCATCACACCTGATCCAGATCATGAAGATCAACTGGAGTTAATATCCACTGATGATCATCACTATCATCACGGTGTCTTTATCCACACTGGAGGACCATGTTGTCCACTTGGGGGCAGTGTTGGTGAGGTTACTGCAGCAGAGATGAGTCTGAGGTTCTCTAGTTTTCTCCTTTCTAAGATACAGTCTGAGTCTGGAAGAAGTTCAGATGGAGGAACCTTCCTGATCCACAGCTGGATAACCCAGAACACCAAACTAGACCAGGATGAAACACTGAGCCTGTTAATAACTAACACTGAATTAAAATCACTTTGACTGAATGTATTAAAGATGAAGGAACAGCATGTGTGCAGTGACAGATATATAAGACTACAGTTAACAGTGCTGTAGCAGTGCAGGGACTGTAGTCCACACAGCTGCATGGTCAGGGAGGGATGGTGTGAAGTGTCAGATGTACAGCAGGTAAACAGAAACAGCTCCTCTCGTTTTAGCTGCTCCTCTGATTATGGAAACCCATTCCTGCCAGGTAGAGGAGAGGAACAGGTGTGAAGGCTCTTTAGTGTTTAGTAGAGGTATTTATTTATTAGATACTGCATCATCGTTTGGAGTCTAATAGTGATTATACTGAGATAATAAGTCCATATTTTAATAAAATAAAACTTCAGTTTAAATCATTTAGACAAACTGACACCAGAACCAATGAAGGAGGGAGTAACCCTGTAGGTGAGTGTTCAGAGACTTACTGGACCTCAGTAATAATGACCTACAGGACTCAGGAGTTGAGCTGCTATCTTCTGGCCAGACGAGTTCACACTGTAAACTGGAGATCCTCAGGTGAGTTTTTTGTAAACTGGTAGCTGCCAGTGAAACATGGCTCAGGGCTCCTGAACAACTCTCAGGGGGTCTGCTGGGCAACCTACTAGTGGGAAATTGGGGAGAACCCAATGCAAAGCATTCAACACGTGGGAACTAATATAGGTGGGGAAAAAGGGTGCTACACAAACCCACCCAAACTCAGGAAAAGTTTGAGCAAGAGAAATAGATAACAAAGGATGCCAGGGGAGACTGGCTACCTCCTCAACAAACCCAGGTGTAAACCTAGTAAACTCCCAACTAAAGACAATCCCAAGTCAGGAATGAAACACTCTTTAAATAAATAAACAAAACAAAGGAGGGGACAACAGTTCTCTTCTTTCGCTTTAAAGAACTCTCCACTATAAAGGAGAGGAGAGCCAGAGGGACAAACTAAGAGAGGGAGGGTTGAGAACACCCTTAACCCCTCTGAGGAGTGTGTACAAGGATGAGGGGCAGAGCGAGACCTCACAGCCCTCAGCAGAAAGGAGAAGTCTTGTTCTTTCTGTTGTATATTTTAGGAAAGGGGGAACACCAACCCTCTCAGCCTTTCAAAGAAAAGAGAAAGAGTAAGAGAGAGGGAGAGGGTGGGCTTAAATACTCTTAACCCTCTACCGTTACCGGCCAGGACCTTACAGACACTTGGTGTCACAAAGAACCAGCAACCCAGACTGCTTCCTGAGAGGCATATACAGCCCATTCACCAGGTGCAGGGTGTTAGGGTTGATTGCTGGTTCGCTGCTGTCACCTAGTGGCCGGGGTAAGGCTGGCACCCACGCCAGTCCTTAAACTTTAGGATGAAATTTGAAGCTCTTATGTTTCATATATTTTTGGATGAAGACTGAACAGTCACACATTCAGTGTCATCATTTGTTCTTATATGGAGGTTCTGCTCCCAGCAAAGAGAACGTTTACATGAAGTGAGCTCTAATGAAGGACTGTGAGACAGTACTGTTCAAATGGTTCAGTTAATAATGTGATTTTCTGGAACTGAAAAAGACAAACCAGGAAATTCCTTCTCCAAACTAGACACTTCAAACAGTACTGAACCCAACAGACTCCCTGACCCCCACCTGACCTTCCTGTACAAGGAGTGAACATGTTACCACAGTGGATGTCAGAGCTCAGTAGTACACAGCAGTCAGGAACATGCAGCTTCTGGATGGTCAATGGAACTAAACTGGATCTGGAGTCTAGAACAGCTCTGAATCTCTCTTTAAACTCCAGTTCAGCGTGTCCCTGTACAGAGGTCCAGTTCATCAGAACCAGCTGAGGAGATCCATTACTCTGTTGTTTGTACCAGAAGAGATCGGGTGATTGATCAACAGTGTTGTACCTGCAGTGTAGAACTGCTGCACCTCCTTCAGTGGCCGTCAGTAATAATATGTACCACAGTCTTTACTGTGTGTGCTGTATGGTCAGTGCCTGCTCCAGTAAGACCTACAATCTGGTGTGCAGCTGCTGCTGGAGTTACCAGTTTATTAGGTACACCTATCATGACCCTCCATATTTTGTACCAGGTACACCAACCACAGAGGATCAGCTTTTAGGATCATTAGGATCTACTGGGTTAGTGTGGGATTATCTCAGAAATTCAACATGCTAATGTGTTTGTGTGCTAATGGTAGAACAGTATGATATCAGGATATAGTTCTAGGAGGGTTCTTGTATGTACCCACTGATTAGACTCAGGCAGGTTTAGAACAGCAGCACCAGCTTATCGTATCCAGGATGATCATGTTTGTTCCTAATAACTGATATTATAAGCTGGAGGTTGGAGTAGCTGTATGTCTAAATGTAGACAGGTAAACAGCGCCCCCTCCTGACAGCAGCACTGCTCTATCTCAGTCATAGAACCAGTTTCTGTACAGTGTATCTGGGATTCCTGTCACTGTGGGCCTCAGAGCACAGTAGTAGAGTACAGAGTCTGATACTGCAGCAGAGGAGATCTTCAGATCCAAACGGTTTAGGTTTTTATACACTTCAGCTTTCAGTCGTCCACGACTCTCAGGTTCTGAAACAACCACCAGGAGATTCTCGGGACTGGATCCAGGATACTGACGATACCACTGGAAGTTCTGTACATTAGTTCCACTGTAGTTACAGGAGAGAGAGACATCTGCTCCCTCCAGTACATGCTGTTCTGAGAAGAGTGGCTGTATTCCATCTGCAGCAGAACCACCTAATACAGAGAAACAAACACAGTGAGGAAGAAAGGCTAAGAACTTCCTCTAATCAGATCTCATGGTGATCTGTAAGATCTCTGTGATCATATATTTCCAGGTTAAACTCAGGTAAAGACTTCTTGATCATAAATGCACTGCTAAATTACTGACCTTCCAACTGAGTGAAGATCACCAAGACCCAGAGCAGCATCATGACTGATCTTCAGAGAGACTCAATGACTGTAAGAGTCAGCACTGAGTTCATTCTTCAAGGAGGACCATGTGTTCATCTGACAGAGACTTAGTTACTGCTGTTAGTTAAAGTGAACACCAGAGCTCCACCCTCTGGTAGAGTGCTGTATGACCTGATGGCGGTGATGGAGGAATAGAAAGGTCTGTAGAAAGAGCTGCAACTCTACTGTTATTTCTTAATCAGAGTTTATATGGGCATTGTCTGTTACTGTAATGTGGGCGGGGCTAGTTTACCCTTTTGGAGATTCAAATCCAAATCTCCTTCACAAGGGACCATCATCCTACAGGGCAAGTCAAGTCAATTCGGGACAAAGGTAGACTCAAGTGGAGAGATTGTGAGGAGCTAGAACAGAAACCACAGAACTAAGCAGGAGGCCGGCACCAGCAAGTTGGACATTGAAGGTTTAGTCAGCTGGATCAATAGAACAAAGAACTGTCATAGTTCCCATATATATATATATAGAGAGAGAGAGGGAAACATTTGGGTTCTACTGTTCCAGCATGTAGAGACTCGCATGTATCAGTGGATCTGGTAGAAGATCAGAGGAGAGCAGAAGAATAATTCCCAAATGAAGAACTCACCTCAATCCAGCAGATCTAGATTAGAGCTGCCCTCTTCTGGTAGACTGCCATCATTACATCTCAGTGTGTATCAGTTCTGAATGAAAACCGCTGTATGAAATCCTCCATAAACAGATCACTCACTCTCAGATTAAGTAGAGAACTCCTCGGAGATCAAATTCACACGATCTGGAGGAAGCCACACTAGTGATACCAAGGCTAATATTCTGATACTAATTCTTTGAAATATGTAATTCAGGTTAGCATCAAACAGCCAAATTTAATTCAGTGTTCAATAACGTTGAAATTATGTTCTACGTGTTCAGTCTTGATGGGTAAATATAGATGTGAATGAGGTTCTACAAGTCTAGTTTAGTTAGAACACCTCTGATCTTGTTGATGTTCTTAAGGTGCTAGAATGCTCTTTTGGTATCCGCTGTAAAATGAACTACTGAAACTGAGATTAGAGTTTACCTTTACCTGAAAGCCACGGAAACTTCAGCAGCTTCACCCTGCAGACCTCCAGGAACAGACCCATTTCGTTCAGCTCCAGAAGAAGAACCCTGTGACGTCATACATGGTCTCTCACAACAGGTGGAAGACGTGTGGATTTTTAGAGATCTATGGTTCCGTTCTTGGAATCAATTACAGTGTCAGGTTCTAGTTGTGTGTCATGTAACTTAAATGAGGTTAAATGAGGACACCAGCAGTGGTCCGTGGTGAAACATCTGTCTGCAACATCTGCACTCACTTTGTTATTTCTCCTGAATTACCTCAAACAGTCACCTCAGAGAGAGAGGAACATCAGATCATACATTGAGGTTTGGATGGGACTTTGATCTCCTTGTGTTCAAAGCAAACAGAAGGCGTGTGAGTTTCTGTAAAGCGCCTCAGAGACTTTGTATCACTGGGCTCCAACATCTCTCAGAGCACAGTAGTAGAGAGCTGTATCTGACGGCCTTAGGACTTTAACAGTGAGATCAGTGGATGTTCTGGATGTGGTAAGGGAAAATCTGCTGTCTGATGAATGGCTATAAGTCTCTTGTCTAGCTCCTCTCAGCAATAGATACTGTGGAGCTCTGTTAGGATACTGTCTGTACCAGTAGAGCCAAATATTCTCACTACTGGTGTCATAAGAACATCTGAGTGTAAGAGTTTCTCCCTCTGTTCTAAGAATATCAGTCTCCTGATCTGGTCCAATTTGATCAGCACAGACAGTGAGGAAGAACACACGGAACACACCTGGAAGAACAGAACAGAAATAATTATTACATTGTAATAAAGTGTCATTATTCAAAGTTTTAGTCAGATTTTACAGTGAGTACCTGAGGTGATGAGGATGGTGAGGAGGTTCCTCTTCATTGTGATAATGATCAGATGGAATCAGTAGTGTGTTGGAGCTCTCAGTGCTCTAATGCTGATCTGTGTGTCAGTGTGGATCTCTCTGAAGTGAGTTCAGTTATGAGACACTACAACAGGAAACTCCTGACTTAATGCTGATATATGCCTCCTACAGGAAACCCACCTACCAGAATCAGACCACCATAAACTACAGTCAGCCCAGTTTAGTCCTACATTCTCAGCCCAGTACAGTTCTAAACAAAAAGGTGTAGCCATCCTAATAACCACACACATCAGATCCACACACAGTTCCACTATTACAGATCCTGAAGGTCCATTATAATACAGATCACCATTAACACCAACACAACAACAGATTAAATCTAGATCTGCTGGAAGTGAGTAAAACATATATAACCACACAGCACACAAGTTTGAAACTGTAGATGTGGTGTCATGTGAAAAACTTTAACCAGTAAACTCCTTCTTGAAATATCAGATGACAGACATCCAGTGTTCATATTTCTAGAAAGAATCTCTGGGTCTACTCTTAAGAGCTCAGCAGTAGAGCAGAACCTGTGAGCTTTAGTCCACTGATAGTACGTTCAGTAGATGTTGGGGTTGTTTTGGTCTCCAGTCGAGGGTCAGCAGACAGACTAAAGAGACAGACTAAAATATCAGCTTGATAAATGAACATTTACACACTGAAAGACATGGACGTTAATTAGCACATTTAATTAGCTGATCCTACAGTGATCATCAGGGCTCTGTGTCTCCTCATGTGCAGTAAGGTGTAGAGGTGAGGGAGCAGTGTAAAGGTCTAGCTACAAGTGAACGGGTTTCCTGGATGTGGATACAAGTGAATCGATGTGTGCGGCGAGTGAATTGCTTCAGGGAAGGTGTTTGTGAAAACTGGGCTGAGGTGAGGATCGAACCCCCGACCTCTGTAGCGATGGCTGAAGGGGTTTAGTGAAGGAGAGGAAAAAAAGGGCAGGAAGCTCAAACAAACGAGAGCATTTCTAAACGAACCAAAATAACCAAGATGGGTTTAACAGAAAGGGGATCTTTTCCTTTCCTGAGCCTCAAAGCTTTTTGGCCTTCTTAGTTTTCTCTTGGTCAGTTTGACTCACACCCTTTATTTATTTTCAGTGTGCCCGGCTGGCCTCACAGCATGGGCCTGCTTTCGTTTTCGTTTTCATTTTCGTCTTTGTCTTATACCATCTACCCTTCTACAAAGGTGTAGCACTGACAGCTGTTTGGTGGGGCTTATATGGCCAGCATCTCAGGTGTAGCTTGTTGGTTGATCTGCCCGGGGAATTCTGGGAAATGGAGTTCTGGGCTGTATTTCCTTCAGAATAGCCCACCGCTGCTGCCCTCGGCTGGCTGCAGGCAGAAATGCCCGGATCGTTACAGAATCTCTCTTTAAATTCCAGTTCAGTGTGTCCCTGTACAAAGGTCCAGTTCATCAGAACAAACTGAGGAGATCCATTACTCTGTTTGTGTCAGAAAAAAATCCGGTGATTGATCTAGATCTAGAACCTCCAGCTGCTGTCTACTGTATCAGGTACACCGACCACAGAGGATCAGTTTTTAGGATCATTAGGATCTACTGGATTAGTGTGTGATTACTTCCAGAGGTTCAACATGCTAATATGTTTGTGTGCTAATGGTAGAACATTATGAGGTCAGGATATGGTTCTAGGAGGGTTCTTGTATGTACCCACTGATTAGACTCAGGCAGGTTTAGAACAGCAGCACCAGCTTATCGTATCCAGGATGATCATGTTTGTTCCTAATAACTCTGATATTATAAGCTGAAGGTTGAAGTAGCTGTAGGTCTAAATGTAGACAGGTAAACAGCGCCCCCTCCTGACAGCAGCACTGCTCTATCTCAGACATAGAGCCAGTTTCTGTACAGTGTATCTGGGATTCCTGTCACTGTGGGCCTCAGAGCACAGTAGTAGAGTACAGAGTCTGATACTGCCGCAGAGGAGATCTTCAGATCCACACGCTTATTCTCTTTAACTTCAGCAGACATACGAGGAGGAAGAGGTTTGCTCATACCTCCACTAGGGTAAATGTACAAGAGGAACTCTGGACTGGATCCGGGATACTGACGATACCACTGGAAGCCCTGTACACCAGCTCCACTGTAGTTACAGGAGAGAGAGACATCTGCTCCCTCCAGTACATGCTGTTCTAAGAAGAGTGGCTGTATTCCATCTGCAGCAGAACCTCCTAACACAGAGAAACAAACACAGTGAGGTAGAAAGGCTAAGAACTTCCTCTAATCAGATCTCATGGTGATCTGTAAGATCTCTGTGATCATATATTTCCAGGTTAAACTCAGGTAAAGACTTCTTGATCATAAATGCACTGCTAAATTACTGACCTTCCAACTGAGTGAAGATCACCAAGACCCAGAGCAACATCATGACTGATCTTCAGAGAGACTCAATGACTGTAAGAGTCAGCACTGAGTTCATTCTTCAAGGAGGACCATGTGTTGATCTGACAGAGACTCAGTTACTGCTGTTAGTTAAAGAGAAGACTAGAGCTCCACCTTCTGGTAGAGTGCTGTATAACCTGATGGAGGTGATGGAGGAATAGAAAGGTCTGTAGAAAGAGCTGCAGCTCTACTGTTATTTCTTAATCAGTTTATATCGAATTTTCCTCTGGGATCTATCTATCTAGACTATTACTGTAACATGAGACGAGAACCCAGAGTGCTAAAGGGCAAGCTACCAATCAGGGACCAGGACAGACTTAAGTGGAGAGCTTGTGAGGAGCTAGAACAGAAACCACAGAAGTAAGGAGGACATTTAAGGATTAGTCAGTCCACTGGCGTTACTAGGCTGTGTTGACCCTCCTGTTCAAATGTACACCCTTCCTCATGGTGCTCACTCCAGAAACTGAAACCTCTAGAAGATGGCTGTAGTTAAACTGTTATCTAAGTTTGTATCAGGTGATTTATGTTTTAATGTTCACTACATAAATAACCCTGTATAACAATCATAACCCCCACCAGCCATTCTAATACATTCTGAATGAGCTGAGCTTTACTGAGCACTGTGTGTGGTAATATGACCTTTGCTGGACTTTGGTTTGGGGAGTCAAAGCCTTCCATGGTGACATTCCTAAAGCCTAAAGTTTCAGACAGAGAGGACTCGTCTCAGATGAGCAGTTCTTCTGATGCAAGGTTCTCACAGTCACCGGCACATGTGACATACCTACAAAGACTCCTATCTGCAGTACCACAGGAACCAGTCTGATCGTTTTCTGTCCTGACTGAAGCTTGTTGATCCGTGTAGAGATTCCTCATCAAATCGATCAGATGCTCTGGTATTCCTATTTTCCTCAGGACCTTCCATAATTTTACATGGGCAGAGGCTTCACTGCACCGCATGAAACACATGCTGATTCCTCCTTGAGCTCTTTGGGTTTTTAGAATGGTCCAGTAAACGTTCACCATGCTGTCTCTCCTTCCTCTGCATTTCCTGAGTCCTGTTTGCCTATCTGACAGTTCTCTGTGGGAGCACCGCTCTAGTCCGTGTTGAATGATCTGGAGTGTAATTCTACTGGAGTGTGATGTGAGTGATATTGTGAGATTGGGTGCGGACTCTCTTATCTCGTTCTTTGGTATTGGGATTTAAACAGACCTCAGAATCCAAAATAATTTATTTTAATTCCTTTAGCTGTATTCTGTGGGAATGAAGACGATGGATCTGACACACATGTAGTTTATTAGTCTCTCATTTGTTACAAGACAGCCCAGCATACACTGTATCCTGTGTCTTACACACCTGTACTCACAGTTTACTGTATTTACCCTCAGAAATGTAACCTCAGTCATTTCAGAGAGAGAGGAACATCAGATCATACATTGTGGTTTGGATGGGACTTTGATCTCTTTGTGTTCAAAGCAAACAGAAGGTGTGTGAGTTTCTGTAAAGCGTCTCAGAGACATTGTATCACTGGGTATAAGGAGCACAGTAGTAGAGAGCTGTATCTGCCAGTGTTGGGTTGCTAACAGTGAAAACAGCTGTAGCCCGCAGGTACTGTAGGGCTCTGTTAGGATACTGTTTGTACCAGTTGAATAATCTACTCTGTCCAAGAGAACATCTCAGTGTAACAGATTCTCCCTCTGTACTATAAACATCATCTGCTCCAATCACACCAGCACCAAACACACCTGGAAGAACCAGAGAATATAAATCAGAGTTTATAAAGTCTGATTATCCAGATATTGTTGATCAGATGTTACAGTGAGTACCTGAGGTGATGATGAGGATGGTGAGGAGGTTCCTCTTCATTGTGAATATGATCAGATGGAATCAGTAGTGTGTTGGAGCTCTCAGTGCTCTAATGCTGATCTGTGTGTTAGTGTGGATCTCTCTGAAGTGAGTTCAGTTATGAGACACTACAACAGGAAACTCCTGCTCTGGGGAGCTGCTCCTCTCTTATCTCTGTCTTTGTAGAAGATCAAAGCAGGAATAAAAGCTGAACTACAATCATAAACTATTAATTAAAGAATCCTCTTATAATGTGTAGCTATTTAACAGTGATTAAAAGAACGGTGCTGAAATATATAATCAGAAAATTCAGCTTCTTTATAGACGATGTTCTACCTGGGACTCAGAACAGTCTCCAGTGTGGATTTAACCTGAACATTCTGGGGTTAATAAAAATCTCCCAGTCCCCCCAGTAAAGACTTACCCCTCCATCCATAACTGGTACACACACTGATACCACTGAACTCTGAAGGTCCTCGACACTAAAAGGTACATGACCTGAATGACCCAGGCTTAGACTCCTCGGACACTGGGGAAGAGTGGTCTCGTCTAGAGCTACATGAAGAGACAGGTCACTAAAGCATTTGGGCATCACGTAGAGTTAACTGAGTGAAACTAAACTAACTCGACTGTCAATCATTTCTCACCAGACCTAATATGAATGTTCAGCTGTGAGAGTGAAACGCACCACAGTACTGCTAAAGACCTCCACAGGAGAGGAGATAACACCTGTGGAAAAACTGAAAGCTAAAGTGAAGTAGGACAAACACAGGACACCTGATTGTTCGTCCTGCAGAACAATGGAGGCCCATGACTCCTCCGTGAACAGCTACAACCCATTCTGCTTTACCGGCAGTCTATGAAGCCAGTACGGCTCATGTCTTCACAGATTTCAGCCTCTACAGGAGAGCAGCTAGCTCAGCTAACAGATCAGTTAGCTCAGGGGTTTCAGGAGGACACTGGGACTCTGAGACATGTGAAGACACATATTACAATTGAAGACAAACCAAAGATCCATAAGACCTGATCTGTACCACACTCTGTCTACCCTAGAGTCAAAGCAGAACCCAAACGTTTGGAGGACCAAGCCATGCTCCTGCAGGGTGATTTAATAAACTGATCCGCAAAGCCAGTGATGTTGTGGGTGTGGAGCTGGACTCGCTGATGGCAGTGTCTGAGAGGAGGACGCTGGCTAAGCTGCAGACCATCATGGATAACGGCTCCCATCCTCTCTATCACACAGTTATGAGACACAGGAGCACATTCAGTGCAAGACTCATCCAGCCAAAATGCACTACAGAACGTCACAGGAGGTCATTACTACCTGTGGCTATCAGACTTTATAACTCCTCCCTTAGAGCACCACACCATTCACATGTACAGTAATAACAGTAAAACAATAATTTAATTATGTGTGCGACAACTCAAAATGTGCAATAATTTTCTGACTTCTGAACACTTACTGCTGCTAACAGTATATCTGTACTCATTATTATAGCCACAGCCAATTTATTTTTCATTTTATTTTTTTATTGTATTAAGACTTTATATATGTGTACATATTGAAAAATTTCTCTCTTGTTGTAAATTATTATTGTTTATTCTAAATGGTTGTTACTGTAAAAACTGCAATTTCCCCCTGGGATCAATAAAGTATTTCTGATTCTGATTCTGCACCGTGCTGATCTGGATGTGTGTTGGTGTTGATGTCTGTGGAGTGATGGTGGTGATGTTGCAGCAGTGCACAAGAAGCATGAAGGAAGTGAATGTGGAACAGCTGGAATCTGATCCTGGATCTGGTAGACATTTCTAGTGGGGTGTTTATGGGAATAAAATAATCTCAGGTGAGGAACTAAAGTCCTGCACTTCACTGTGTGGTAGTGTTAATGTGGGGTCTTTACTAAGGCACTGTGTTCAGAAGGCTTTATTTTACAGGTGTTTACTGTGTTTGTCTGCTTGTGTTGTGTTTCTGTACAGTGTTGGTGGTTGTCCTGTCACTGTGGTCACCAGTGTGCAGTAGTAGAGTGCAGAATCTGACTGTGCAGTGTAGAACATTTCCAGATCCAGACGTTTTAGATCTTTATGAACCGTAATCCTCCGTCCATTATCGTGATAGTTCCTATTCTCAAAGGCTTGTGAAAAGCACTCTGGAGCAGAGTTTGGGTTCTGCCTGTACCACTGGTAAGCTAGTATGTTGGTTCCACTAAATCTACAAGACAGAGTGACGGTGACGCTGCCTTCCAGAACATGTACCTCAGCAGGAAGAGGAGTGAGTTCATATGAAGAAACATCTGAAACAAACAATAATAACCCAGAACATTCCTGCAGGTCCATACGGTGTACTCGGTAGTAACAGACACTAACTGTGTACACACAACAGTCATTTGTCCAAACCGTGTATATCGTACATGCTATGATGGAACAGACTACAGCCATATTCACACATACGGTAACATGTCATAATGAAGAGTAACAGATCTTAGAACTAAACTAAACTCTCAGAAACAGATCTTTAATAATAATATAGATTTAGTGTTATGGGCTTTTTATTTAGCTGGGTTTGGATCTGTGTTCTGTGGGTGTGGAGCGGTGCTGCTGTCCTTTATCTACATTTCTATTCTGTCTAGTCTGATTATAAACACACTTATAAAGAAGTTATTAAATATACTTTAAATATCAGATTAAACTGGAAACTACAAGTTAACCATCCTGTCTTACCAGAACTGTAGAGGAGAGTATAAATGAAGAGGAGTAACATGGTTCTCCTGATGTCTTTATCATTAGAGACACAGTAAAAGACATTACTGTCTCCCTGAGAGACTTTACCCATATGCTCCGCCCACTCAGAGTACGATTTACATACAGGCTTAGTTCAGCTCTCACACACTGAGCTCAACTCCCCTTCTCTCCTTTCTCCACTGTTTAAACCCAGACTAACAAACTCATGTACCATATAGACTAAACCCACAGTTCAGCACCTGAACACGTATAACCTGGAATAAAAGATGCTCCAGTCGTCACAGCCTGCTGGACACTAACACTTCAGATCTTTACACCACAGATAGACTGTCTTATACTGAAGAACAGGTTTAGTGGAGGGTCTAGGTCTATATGTACTGGAGGGACTGGACTAAACTCATCTAATAATGTCTACATGGAGATTTCTGGACTGGATTAAACTGGTTAAACTGGGCACAGGTTCAGCTACGTCCTGCTCCATCACACCTGATCCAGATCATGAAGATCCACTGTCCTGCACAGGTTCAGCCAGTCCTGCTCCATCACACCTGATCCAGATAATGAAAATCAACTGTCCTGCACAGGTTCAGCTACGTCCTGCTCCATCACACCTGATCCAGATCATGGAGATCCACTGGAGTTAAGACCCACTTATGATCATTACTATTATCCTGGTGTCCACACTGGAGGACCATGTCGTCCACTTGGGGGCTGTGTTGGTGAGGTTACTGCAGCAGAGATGAGTGTGAGGTTCTCTAGTGTTCTGTCTCCTTTCTAAGATACAGTCTGAGTCTGGAAGGAGTTCAGATGGAGGAACCTTCCTGATCCACAGCTGCAGAACCCAGAACACTAAACTAGACCAGGATGAAACACTGAGCCTGTTAATAACTAACACTGAATTAAAATCACTTTGATTTAATGTATTAAAGATGAAGGAGCAGCATGTGTGCAGTGACAGATATATAAGACTACAGTTAACAGTGCTGTAGCAGTGCAGGGACTGTAGTCCACACAGCTGCACTGTCAGGTAGGGATGGGTGTGAAGTGTCAGACCTACAGCAGGTAAACAGAAACAGCTCCTCTCGTTTTAGCTGCTCCTCTGATTATAGAAACCCATTCCTGCCAGGTAGAGGAGAGAAACAGGTGTGAAGGCCTTTTAGTGTTTAGTAGAGGTATTTATTTATTAGATACTGCATCATCGTTTGGAGTCTAATAGTGATTATACTGAGATAATAAGTCCATATTTTAATAAAATAAAACTTCAGTTTAAATCATTTAGACAAACTGACACCAGAACCAATGAAGGAGGGAGTAACCCTGTAGGTGAGTCTTCTCTACCTGGGGGAACTGGACTCCACCATGTGCTGTACTGATGTAACCCAGTATGAATACAGTATTCAGAATAAACAGACACCGGATCATAAACAGATATGAGGTTCAGCCTTTATCAGAACTACAGAGGTTAAACCACACCTGGTTCAGGTGACAGAGTCGGGCTCTGGTACTGTAACTACACAGAACTGTAGATCTGTTCCAGAACACTCTCTGTGAAACCCAGTTAACTGTTCAGTGTGATTAAACCACATGGACAGTCTTTAAACAGCTGCCCCTACAGCCCCATGCAGGTCCTCCTACCTGAACATCACAGTCATGGAGGTCCATGAGCTCCTCCTGCTGTTTTAATTTCCTGACCACAGTTATTAATCATAACTGAGCCTTTAATTAGATACAGATTATTTACTGTTCGTCATCTTTAATTTAAGGAGATTCTGAAACTCGGTCACACAGATTTCTACCTGAGTTAGCATAGCTAACAGCTAATACACACAGATGAGGTACTGACATCTGTTCGTACTGGAGGCCTGCAGGTGATGTTTATCTTTCTGTTCTGTTATCTGATTGGTGCATTTAGACTTCTTACCACAAACAGTCACCTCAGAGAGAGAAGAACATCAGATCATACATTGTGGTTTGGATGGGACTTTGATCTCCTTGTGTTCAAAGCAAACAGAAGGTGTGTGAGTTTCTGTAAAGCGTCTCAGAGACTTTGTATCACCGTGTTCCAGCTCTAAGAGCACAGTAGTAGAGAGCTGTATCTGTGAGCTTTAGTCCACTGATAGTGAGTCCAGTAGATGTGTCGGTGGTCTCTGCTTTAAGTCGAGGGTCAGTGGGGGTACTCTTGAGTGAGCTGAGTGATTTGGCTCCTTTATTCAGTAAATACTCTGGAGCTTCATGAACACGCTGTCTGTACCAGTAAAGCCTGATGTCTCCGCTGGTCGACTCATATGAGCATTTCAGAGTAACTTCATCTGTTTCTTTAAGGACAAGGTTGGTGTCCTCCTCCATCGGCCCGATCGTATCTGCATAAACACCTGTATTAAAATAAACAGTCCATTTAACACACACTAGAACATCAAAGAGGATCATCAGTAGCTACACGTCCATCTACAGGTACATTATTAGATCACCTGATACTGTAATCAGATACAGTGTTATATATCTCTCCATGTGCAGCACCACCCCAGGCATCCTGGAACACGGTGGTCTCTGTGTACAGAGGAGGTGTCTGTGAGTGAAAGAGGTCTCTGTGTGTGAAGGAGGTCTCTGTGGGTGAGGGAGATTACTGGCCTCTGAGGCCATCCCAGACCCAGCCTTTACCTAGACTGTGTTCCTGTTGCCCCGCCCCCTCTGTTTTCTGGACTGTTTCCTATATACCGTTTGCCAGCTTTGGCAGTGGCTCTTCATCAATTAGCAGCTCTGACTCTTTTCCTGTAATGCTTAATTAGACTGGAGAACACAGGACAAGTGATCTGAGACCATTCCACCATACCTACCCTTTCCAGACCCTTTAGATTCTGAGGTCCACTCTTGTTGACTCTCCTCTTAAGCTCATCCCCCAGGTGTTCTATGGGGTTTAGGTCAGAGTACTGGGATGACTGTGTGGAAACCTGGATTCTGGGGTCAGGGAACTGTTTATTCTGAGTTTATGGTGTGTCTCTGAACCCAGAGAAGTGGTTGGCGCGTGTGGACACTGGGACTGTAAAGCTTCCTTTCAGCACTGTAGAGCTTTAACTGGTGTTTGAGGATGTAAAGGTGAACTGTAGGGCTGATGAAGGGTTCAGTCCTGAGCCCATGTGGTTCTATGGTTTAGAGATGGATGAAGGTTCTTGACACGCTGCTGTCTGTGGGACCAGAGAGCTCAGCTCTTCAGCTCTGGCTCTGTATGCTCTGAAACTCCTCCAGGTT
>JAMWET010004427.1:0-37543 GCA_024036415.1 Prochilodus magdalenae
GGCCAAGCAGTCTGTATTTTGGCAGATGTAGGCCCACATCCATATGCTACCCGGCACACTATGTACTAATGTTAATGGTGAAGATCTTAACCGGAGTTGGCCTGACCAACGTGGCGCCCTAGGGAGGATTTTGACTGGTGCTCGTTGGGTGGTGGAGTCCAGGTGATAACAGCAGCTAAGACACATGATATCCTCCAACAGTCTGAACACCATCAGGAGATTATCACACCCAGCGTTCACACACAGAGACTGTACCCAGTACAGAACACTCCTCCCACACGGTGCTGTTTACTCTACCTACCAGACACGGTGCCTGAGCTGAAGGTGGAGATCTACAGTCTCATATCACTTACTGACTAAAGGAGACACTGTCCACTGTTATTAGCAGGGCTAACACGGGCTAGCTAGCCAGGCTAAGAGGTGGGTAAGTGTGTCCCTCAGGCAGACAGTGGACGGTCCGTTCAGCACACTGACAGGAGAAAGTGTGTTTCTCTGATACTGTTCCTTCATGTGTGTTTAGCATTTTAGAGCAAAAGCTCATCAATAAAGAACATACAGTCATTTTCACATATCAGAGGACTTCTGCTGTCACCTCTATACTGAGACATTCTATCTGATAACTGATTCGCCCTATTAATACACGATATGAGGCGAATATAACGATTAATAAGAATGTGCCACACTCACACACATTCACTTCCATAGATACTCATGTCATTCGTGTGGATCACATCCTGCTACAGTGAATAAACACTTATATTTAATTTACCTGCTCAAGTTCTACACTAACCACAGACAACACCAGCCACTCAGTTCCAACCTGGCCTTATTCCCAACCTGGCCTTCTTCCTAAACTGGCCTTACTCCCATACTGGCCTAATTCCCAACCGGGCCTTATTCCCAACCGGGCCTTATTCCCAACTGGGCCTTATTCCCAACCTGGCCTTCTTCCTAAACTGGCCTTACTCCCATACTGGCCTAATTCCCAACCGGGCCTTATACCCAACCTGGCCTTACTCCCAACCGGGCCTTACTCCCAACCGGGCCTTATTCCCAACCGGGCCTTATTCCCAACCTGGCCTTACTCCCAACCTGGCCTTACTCCCAACCGGGCCTTACTCCCAACCGGGCCTTATTCCCAACCTGTCCTTACTCCCAACCTGGCCTTATTCCGAGTGCAGTGACCCTCTGATATTAGTGATGGTGTAATGTTGGTGGAGAATGAAGTACTGAACCCACAAACCAGGACTAACAGGCTCCGCTATTAGCAGGTGCTAGTTACAGCATTACAGAGTAAAACCATACAGAGGTCTGATTCACTAACCACAAGCCAACTTCAGGCAGCAGGAGGAGCAGCAGCAGCAGGAGGAAAAGGAGTAGGAGCAGGAGCGTATGTGGGATGAAGTGGACACTCACTGCGATGACCAGCCGCTCCACTTGATCAGATACTCAGGTCTCCCCTGCAGAGAATTAATAACACCATCTTATATGAAGATCAGATTATCAGATCTACAGGTACGCCAGCAGCACTGAGAGAGCCACACCTGATCTGCTCTAATGCATTAACACAGGTACACACTTCACAGCTCTCCCTGCAAACTAAAGCTGAAAGCCCTGACCCGCACCTTCCGGATCCGTTTCCTCTCAATGCTCTCCACCGCATAGACGTGCTCTCCCTCGGCCGACACCTCCATTGCCCTGCTGGTAGGTCGCTGGAGCCTCCTAGCTGTGTGTGTGTAGGTGTGTGTGTGAGAGATAGACGGTGTGTGTGAGTGAGTACAGTTGCACATGAAACGTTGGGCTTGTTTAAGATTAACTGGATCTCCCCTCAGTGTTGAGTGGGGTTAGCCGGCCGGGGGAGGAGCCGTCTAACTCGACTGTTCTATAGGCAGCACAGTGGCCTCAAGCATGGCATGCTCTTAACGAGTTTACCCCTCCCCGAGCACGGCGGTAGTGTTGGGTAGTAACTCAGTGTTGGAGCTTTACTGTGTTTAATGTTAATTCAGTTCAGATTAATATCCACTACTGACGCCTGATCAGCTGATTTACACCCGAACATCCTGATTAGAATGAGTGTGGGGGGGGGCGGGCTTCACCAACAGACACGTTTCACATACACTGTGTCGGGGCAGACCCCCAGCATGTTCCCACAGTTTCCAAGATACTCCCACCTTCCTAATGCTGGAATGTGGATTCACCAACACTGTTACCTGGTTTCACATCAGATGACCTTTTCCTTAAACAGGTCTTCAGTTTGAGTTAAGCCTGAGGAAGTGGACCAGGTCTAAACAGCTAATTACACTGTAACTAAACTCTATTAAATATAAATATAATTCACTTTGCTTCTAAAAGTTACTAAAATTAATGTAGATCATTTAAATTCATGCAGCACTTTCACTTCCCAGAGTATCGAGGTACATTACAGGGGAAGAGCATCTAGGAATGAGTTTCATGAGGTGGGCGGCTGTAGGGATGCTCACACTTTGGAATACTATCAGGTGGGCGGCGTAGAGGGCACTTCTTAACGGCACCCATTTACAGAAGCACAGGTGTTCAGAGAGAGCGTTAAGGTAGACCAGTAAATCATTCTAGTCATGTGAGGTGCGGTCAGTAGGCGCCTCCTGGTTTTTTGCCTCTCTAGGGACTCTTTAGCGATGCTGTTTTGATCACAGGGCCCAGTAGAAAACACTATACACGTCCTCTGGTGTTTATCCTGGTCTCTAAGTTTATCTCCCTTCTATGAAGCACTTTCAGATGGCCACAGTACCAAAACCCATTATCATTATTATTATTATTATTATTATTATTATTATTATATTAATAGGACATTTAAATGCTACAAACTAAATTAACTTTCAGTAAATCGTGTTGAATGAATGGTTTATTGTATGGATTATTATTACTGTATTTCTGTGAAGCTGCTTTGGGACATTCAGCGCCATATAAATAAAATCTGATTGCGATGTTCTTTCCTTCTACTGTAAAGTTTTCATGTTGGGTCATTATGGAGATTTAGTTTCAGCAGCTGTTATTATAATTGTGCTACCAGTATGTGGACCCCAGTAAAACAGGAGAGTCCAGGCGGGGACCATCCAGGTGAAGTCGGTGCTGAGCCTGTAGCTGGTCAAAGTCTACATGGAGATGTTCAGAGGGGCTGTTACGTTGTCCATGTTTGAAAAAACCTGCCGTAACTTTGCATATCTTGTATTTCAGGGCCAGTTATCACTTCCAGTGTACACTTGGATCATCTCTGGAGTCCAGTCAAATCATTTTCACTCTAGACTCAGTCATCTCCGTTATAAGCAAATCCAGGTTAGTTTATAGGAGCTCATTTACATAAACGTTAAGCTTCCAGCTGGAACAGAGTCGCTGTTCATGAACATCCTTTCAGCATTAGGTAGTGACACGAAACATCAAAGGAACATCAAAGGAACACCAGAGGAACATCAGAGGAACACCAGAGGAGACGTACCATGAGAGGAACACCAGAGGAGCACCCAGATCAGCAGATTCCCTTCTCTGGGCCTTTCACTGATGTGGGGTGTGCAGGTGCTATATAGACGTTCCCTGTAGACAGTGAGCTAACAGGGCTCCTACAATGGAGAGACAAACGTCCCAGTGAAGAACATGCAGCGCTCTATAGTCCCCCTGAGATGGACCCTCTCTACGGCAGTGCTTTGAAGGAGGTTCTGATCTACTGGACCTGTCTCCTGAGAGGGATCTCTAGGCTGACCATAATGAAGTCTCTGTTATGTAGAAACACACGACCAGTAGAGGAAATCTGCTGTGACTCATCCACACTTCTCCCTCACATGACTATAAGCTCCCGGTTCATAGCGTTCTCATTATCGTCATGTTCTAAGCATTTAGGACCACAACAAGGCTGGCGGATGTGTGTGTGTGTGAAACAGTAGTCCCCCGTGGTTTAGGTTTGGAGTGTGTGTGTTTTCTCTGTGTGGTTTTATCATACAGGTGTGGTTATAATAATAATCAGTTTCACCTAATAACTAACACCATGTTAATCTAAAGCAGGTATGGAGTCTAATCAGCTCCTAATTATGAAGCCTTAGCGTCTACTTTCACCACCCAACCCCACCCCTAACCAAGACTACTACATCACACATGATGCATCGCAGCACTGATGGGCCCTGCTCGTTCAGTAGGTGCCCGTTGATTGTTTTTGGAAACTGGAAACACACGGTGCATTCCTTAGTTAATCCTTAGCTCCTTAATTAAAACACAAGCTCCATATTTTATTCAGTCTTCGGTGAGCGGCCAGGTGGTGGTAGGTGGTGGTGGTGAGGTGGTGGTAGAAGTTGGTGGTAGGTGGGGCTAGGTGGTGGTAGGTGGTGGTGGTATTGAAGGGACTGTGTGTGAGCGGCGAGGTGGTGGTAGGTGGTGGTGGTATTGAAGGGACTGTGTGTGAGCGGCGAGGTGGTGGTAGGTGGTGGTGGTATTGAAGGGACTGTGTGTGAGCGGCGAGGTGGTGGTAGGTGGTGGTGGTATTGAAGGGACTGTGTGTGAGCGGCGAGGTGGTGGTAGGTGGTGGTGGTATTGAAGGGACTGTGTGTGAGCGGCGAGGTGGTGGTAGGTGGTGGTGGTATTGAAGGGACTGTGTGTGAGCGGCGAGGTGGTGGTAGGTGGTGGTGGTATTGAAGGGACTGTGTGTGAGCGGCGATGGGGTGGGAGGTGGTGGGGGTATTGAATGGACTGTGTGTGAGCGGGCGAGGTTGGTGGTTAGGTGGAGGTGGTATTGAAGGGACTGTGTGTGAGCGGCGAGGTGGTGGTAGGTGGTGGTGGTATTGAAGGGACTGTGTGTGAGCGGCGAGGTGGTGGTAGGTGGTGGTGGTATTGAAGGGACTGTGTGTGAGCGGCGAGGTGGTGGTAGGTGGTGGTGGTATTGAAGGGACTGTGTGTGAGCGGCGAGGTGGTGGTAGGTGGTGGTGGTATTGAAGGGACTGTGTGTGAGCGGAGGAACCCTCCCACACTGTACCCTTATCTTCACCTCCATTCAAAGCATCTTCAGTGGGCCGTTGGTGGGCGGGGACAGTCTGAGCTGGGTGTGAGAACCTGATTGGTTGCTGGGCGATACTGTAGGGTTTAAAAGCTCTCAGTATCAGACTCACTGCAGGGGGAGGAAGACCATCATGATGAAGATGATGAAGAGCCTGTTTCTCCTGATGCTGGCAGGTGAGCTGCTGCTGTACTTTATAATACGTGACCTTTAGGACGGGTTATTTCAGGTCTGGCTAAGAGGTCCAAAAGTACTGGTCCACCTACAGAACCCTGACAGGAGGCGTGTACCTGTACAGAGGATACAGCTCAGTACTAGTACATATGATGTAGGACCTGTATGGGGACGTGGGCTTATTAGAATGGAGACGTGTTTAATAATAAGATGTAAGATGTAAACACTCGGCAGCTTTGAAAATGAGAATCGTCCTCAGTGTACTCCCAGGTGAAACTACAGGTTGGTTGATGGTAATGACGTTTAGTTGGTGAAGGAGAGCAGAACCAGCTTCCATTCTTTCTGCTCTGAAGGTTTAACCGTCACTCTTTATCATATCATGTAATATGGAGGAACATTATCACCAGGATATAATTTATCTGATTGATTTTACATAGTTAAATGGATATGTGTGGTTTTGATATCACAAGATTTGATGCTGATGGAACTTATGTTAGGAATATCTGAGATGGTATTTCAGGGACTCCTAAAATCAGCTGTAGATCCGAGTGGTTCACCTGAAATGACTCATAATAAATGGTACAGTTTCTGTATTCAGCATTTCTCTGTACAATCATGACATTTTAGCTGATAATTGTAGTTTATTGTGGGCTACTGTTAATACAGCCTACAGAGACTAAACTGGCTGATTAGCCTTTACCTGTCAAGTTTACTCAGTAGCCAGCACTGCTTTCACTGGTGAATTAGTCCTGACATCTCTGGACCCCTCATGACTGGCCTGTGAGCCACTTACACCATTTACAATAGCCATACAGTCACACTCATTACAGCTCTCCCTCCTTCAGTGTAAGAACACGTACCAATACAGAACAGGATTCAGTAAACAAGCTCTATAAATCAACTCAACATTTACTCTACTAAGAAACACATCACCTGAACTATTATTACTGTTATCACCTGAACTATTATTACTGTTATTACCTGAACTATTATTACTGTTATCACCTGAACTATTATTACTGTTATCACCTGAACTATTATTACTGTTATTACCTGAACTATTATTACTGTTATTACCTGAACTATTATTACTGTTATCACCTGAACTATTATTACTGTTATCACCTGAACTATTATTACTGTTATCACCTGAACTATTATTACTGTTATTACCTGAACTATTATTACTGTTATCACCTGAGCTATTATATTATTACTGTTATCACCTGAACTATTATTACTGTTATTACCTGAACTATTATTACTGTTATCACCTGAACTATTATTACTGTTATCACCTGAACTATTATTACTGTTATTACCTGAACTAGTATTACTGTTATCACCTGAACTATTATTACTGTTATTACCTGAACTATTATTACTGTTATCACCTGAACTATTATATTATTACTGTTATCACCTGAACTATTATTTTATTAGCTGTACCATCCCCATTCAGACTGACTACCCCTGATTTCCTATATACGTTTGTTATACTCTGGCTTGTCTGAATATCTCCAGCTTGGAGATGACCTCTTGGTCTTGTCCCGGTTGGCCATGTCCGGTAAACCTCCAACAGAACGTGCTCAGGTAGCATTTGTATCAGATAGCCGAGCCACGTCAGAAAATGAAGTTCTCCTTCAGGAATTTGATCCTCACACTCGGACAATCCTCGACCTGTGCAGAAATGCCAGTTCTTAAACTATCCGTTTCCAAAGCTGTCATTTGTTGTAGAAGCTTGTGACGGTTGTGACAGCACATGAGCTCAGGAACCAGAGGAGTCATTCTGTAAACTTCTTCTTTGGTGGCCAAAGGACCTTTTCTGATTCCTGTGTCTGTAGCTGTACTGTAAAAGGTACAAAGCAAACCTGAGAAAATGGCCATGGAGTGCTCCTGACCTTCCTCTATAGTGAAATTAAACCCTGTAGCTCAAAAACCTCTGACAAAGAAAAGAATGAAAGATAGCAGAGCTAAGCAGAGATGTGTCTGAACAGCAAGGACGCCTCCTGGCTAGGTCAAGATAACAGAATACAGACAAATAAGTTCTGAATGTGGATCATGACCAGCACCTGCCCTGTCTCTGTTTAAGAGTGTACAGTTTGATCATCACCACCACCACCATCATCTTTACCAATCTGATATGGGATTATTGTGTAGGATATAGCTTGGCTTCTTTGTGTTTACCTGTACAGGTACATTAAGCTTATTTTTATTATTACTGTTATTACCTGAACTATTATTGTTATCACCTGAACTATTATTACTGTTATTACCTGAACTATTATTACTGTTATTACCTGAACTATTATTGTTATTACCTGAACTATTATTACTGTTATCACCTGAACTATTATATTACTGTTATTACCTGAACTATTATTACTGTTATTACCTGAACTATTATTACTGTTATTACCTGAACTATTATTACTGTTATCACCTGAACTATTATTACTGTTATCACCTGAACTATTATTACTGTTATCACCTGAACTATTATTACTGTTATCACCTGAACTATTATATTATTACTGTTATTACCTGAACTATTATTACTGTTATCACCTGAACTATTATTACTGTTATCACCTGAACTATTATATTATTACTGTTATTACCTGAACTATTATATTACTGTTATCACCTGAACTATTATATTACTGTTATTACCTGAACTATTATTACTGTTATTACCTGAACTATTATTACTGTTATTACCTGAACTATTATATTACTGTTATTACCTGAACTATTATTACTGTTATTACCTGAACTATTATTACTGTTATCACCTGAACTATTATATTATTACTGTTATTACCTGAACTATTATATTATTACTGTTATTACCTGAACTATTATTATTGTTATCACCTGAACTATTATTACTGTTATTACCTGAACTATTATATTATTACTGTTATTACCTGAACTATTATATTATTACTGTTATTACCTGAACTAGGCTGTGTTGGTTCCTCTTCACCTGTTAAACTGCACCAGTTCCAGATTCATTTTGAGGTTGTAGTGTTTGGTTCTCTTGCCCGTCAGGTGCCACGCTGGCCGAAGTTGAGAAAAGAGTTATTGGAGGACACGACTGTGGAAAAGATGAAGGTCACCACCATGTAGTCCTGACCGTTAAAGATGCTAGCGGTCAACCAAGCAACTACTTTCACTGTGGAGGGTCTCTGATTGGTGACCAGTGGGTTCTGACTGCTGCACACTGTTATAAAAAGTAAGTCTAAAATCCCTCTGATTAGAATCAACATCCTACACACTTTCAACCGCACACGCATTTTCTGTTTAGGCAGTGTCTGACCTAGTCTCTTCACAGCCTCGGTCATGATGTCTTCACAGGTTAAACAGATTTAGCTTCTTCTGAAGACGCTGGTCTCTTTACGGCTCTCCTTTTACCTTGCCCTCACTATCCTGCTTTCAGTGTGTGTCGATACACAAATCAGCAGGTAGCGAACAAGACCATGAGGAAGCAGGAGCTGGAGTAAGGTTGACCATCTTTACTTTAAAGTCATAACTCTGTAAAGCTGAAATATACAAAAGGAGTGCTTATCTAAACAGTCTGCGGTATGTAAACATAAATATAGCATCTCCCTTACAGTGTGCTCAACAATTTGTATAACAAGATAATAAAACAGAACTGACAGGCAATGATGTCCACGACACAAACAAGCAAGAGGCCAACAGCTGAGACCTTGGCTTAACACTGGTACCGTAAGAAAAACAAGATGGCTGACCGAGTCACCTGACTCTCTTTATCCAATAATATCAGAGATTATAAAAAAGAAACATATTGCAATTCACAAAACAACCACAGGGGGGACTAAATGACCACAACATTAACCAAATTTAAATCAAACTTTAAAAAGAGCATAACACTCCCACACACTGAGTAACCTTTTGGATGTGCGGTGAAACAGAAGGAGGGGGTTACTCAAGCAGAACGCACTCAGCAGCTTGGCCTGAGTGTGCAGGCATGAAGGTCATCAGTAGCCACAGATGCAGTAATGTTGTAACTTTAAACCAGGTAAACGTGATCATCAGATATGAACCATAATAAAAACAGTTCAGTATAATAATATTCTAATATAACAGTTCTAGTTAACTTTGTGAGGGAATTTACTGGTTATGATGTTTGGGTTGGTTAAGTGGTCAGCAGTGGAAATCCGTACTTTGCTACTGTGTTGGTTAATTCTCTCAGGTCTCGTTAATTAGACTCTGTTTAAGGCATCTAGCTTAAATATCTTTCACTTTTTTAAATGTTTAAAACGTTTATAAAAGACATTTTAGTAAAGCAGTCTGATATCGAAGCTAAAGCTGAAGGAAAACAGTATACAGGAGTGATCTGATATAAAAACATTGGATACAAGAAACACAGCTGGATCTACACCACAATGTTTATTAGCAGCGAAGCCCACACGCTATTTAAAATCAGATTCTTTCATCAAATCAGACAGATTTTGAAGAACTCTATGGCATTCCTGTTTTAGGGGTTGTCCATGACTGACCTAATCCGAGGTGTTTGGGTTTTTTGGGGGAGGGGTCCGAGTTGTACTTAGAGAGGTGTTGGTTGTACTGACAGGTATTTTGGTTGCACTCGAAGGTTGAGGTTTGCGTTGTAGTAGGAGAGGTTTGGTTTGTGCTGGTAGGGGTTTAGGTTGTACTGGGAGTTGTTGTAGTTGAACTGGCTGGTGTTTGGGTTTTGGGTTGTACTGGGATACTGGTTTGTACTGGTAAGGGTTTGGATTTCTATTTTCTCGGTTTTGGATTAGAATTATCTTTATTTCTTATTTTGAAGTGTGACTTTGTAAAAGTGTTTAATGTCACAGTACACAGGATTACAGAATACTGCCACTCATTACAAACAAGCACTTTGATGTATTCTTTGGAGTATTCTGCACACACTCAATCTCACACATTATCTCATTAACATAATAATACCTTTATTATCTCATTAACATAATAATACCTTTATTATCTCATTAACATAATAATACTTGTAAAATATATTGTCGCTGTCCAAAGAAAACCAGGTATCTCCAAAATGGCAACTTTACAGGAGAGGCCAAAAACCTTGTTTAATTTGAATGGAAGTCAATGGAACCAGACATCCTTCCAAGTGGTTTTGGGCCATTTCTGTTGGTCCATTCTTCAGGAAATTCACACACAGTGTAAACAGCAGGTCATGTGATCAAATGAGGCTTAAACATAAAAATCAACAAAAATGGAGATATGTTTTTCTTTGGACAGTGCTGATATATAATTGTGTATATAATAATTCCTCTGTTCCATTTTGGTCATTAACATTTAGTTTCTGATTCCTTTTCCGGATTTCATTTAATTCTGGTATGACTCCTGGATTAACTGGTCTCACTTTGAAGCTGGGGTATTTCATTTAAGACTAAAGGGATCTACAAAGAGAACAGAACTGTACAGTCTTCAGTTTCTACACTGATAGACGCTGGTGGAGCAATGTTCTATAGACACAAAGAACATTCAGTCCGCTGTGACTGAAACGTACCTAAGAGTGTGTAATCCCTCCACCAGCTGGGACTGGATTGGGCATGTACTGGACAAGGTTCTGGATGTAGCCACATCAGTGTTCAGACACTCTTACATCAGAGAGCTGGTCAGGTGGTCCAGATGTGGTGGAGGCCTTCCCTGGCACAATTCCGAGGAGAATTCCCTGTAGACTGGGATTGTATCCACTGCTGGTAGACCCGTATGACCGTACGCTTCCACACACCTGCAGATTCAGCTACTTCCTTCACACTATGTGGCCACGCCCACATGCAGTCCCTCCTTTTAGCCAATCATTAACATCTGCTCTGGAGCCATTTTCCACACATGGAACGAGACATTCCCTGCACTGTAGCACCTCTTCCCAATCTATGGATCCCGTCACTCACACCCCGCAGGGATTTATAGCCTTGTCATCCTCATGCAGCGCCACCTGCAGAAGCCTGAAGGTACTACCACCTTAAACATGCAAAATGACCCTGCTGAAAAACACCAGCGACCAGCATGATCGTTACCAGCACTAACCCGTATTAACCAGCTGATGTTTTCAGCAGGGGGCTCGTTTGTTGTCCCTTGTTTCTGTGAACTTATTCTCCATGTATCAAATTTCCTTTTGTCAGGAATCTGATGGCAAGGCTGTATAAGCATCCAAACCCAAACAAAGAAGAGGCTGCTGAGATTGCTGAGCACATCACGTTCACTGAGGAGGCAGGACCACACAAGGGTGAAATACATGACATCATGCTGCTGAAACTGAGCAAGTCTTTCCCCCACCTACCGAAAGTTCCACTACCTGCACTGTCCTGCACACCCCCTGCTGCTGGTACCCAGGTTCGCTTCAGTGGCTTCTTTACTGTACACAACCCGTCGCTAACGGTAACCAAAGGTAAGATTTACTCAGATACACTGAATAAAGGCATGAATCAAAAATCACCATTGAAACTTTTAAATACAGTTTGTCAGATAAAAGGAAGCGTTACTGTTTTTGTATTATGAGGGACAGACCCTTTCATGTATTGGCTTTAAAGGAATCTGATCTGTATCTGTAACATACAGGTGATTCATGCTGACATGTACATTTACATCAACATTCCAGAACTCTGAAAAGGACAAAGTCAGAACCGTGTTTCTGTTCTTTACTGAATACACACACACAGTCTGTGGTAACTGAGCGTACGCTACAGATACAGTCTGTAATCAGGATGGCACATGCTCTCCACTT
Source organism: Prochilodus magdalenae (assembly GCA_024036415.1). NCBI lineage: Eukaryota > Metazoa > Chordata > Actinopteri > Characiformes > Prochilodontidae > Prochilodus > Prochilodus magdalenae. The sequence continues at coordinate 11,949 of JAMWET010004427.1, forward strand.
CCCACAGGACCCTCTGCCATGACTTCACGTCTACAGTGTGGAACTCTGAAGGTGACAAGGTGTGGAGACTATTCCAGATATAAGAAAGATCCGGACCCTGCCACACGGTCATTCGCCTACGGACGCCATGTCTGCGCTCAGAATGTTCCGGAGACAGTGGACGTCTGTAAGGTAAGCACTTTCATACAGTCCTTGTAGATCTACTGGACTTATAGAAAATACATACATAAATAAAAACACCCAAAAAACCAAAACAGAGAAAGTGACAGTCCTCTACACTGACTTGGACGGACAGACAGTCCTGTACCGCTGACTCGGACGGACAGACAGTCCTTTATACTGACTCGGACTGACAGACAGTCCTCTACACTGACTCGGACGAACTGACAGTCCTCTATCGCTGACTCGTATGGACTGAAAGTCCTCTATCGCTGACTCAGACGGACAGACAGTCTTCTACACTGACTCAGACGGACAGACAGTCCTCTACACTGACTCAGACGGACAGACAGTCCTCTACACTGACTCAGACGGACAGACGGTCCTCTACACTGACTCAGACAGACTGACAGTCCTCTACACTGACTCGGACAGACTGACAGTCCTCTACACTGACTCGGACAGACTGACAGTCCTCTATCGCTGACTCGTACAAACTGACAGTCAACAGAATGCGCACTGGAACTTTTGGAAACATGTAATAAACTAAATATCATTCACCTTTAATTACTACTGAAACACTGCTGTTATTCATTTTCTCTCTCTCTCTCTCTCTCTCTCTCTCTCTCTCTCTGCCTACAGGGAGATTCAGGTGGTAGCATGATCTTTGATGGCAAACTGTACGGAGTGACTTCAAACGCCCCTATAATTTTATGTCGTGGTGCATCAGGATTTATGGACGTCTGCCACTACAGGAAGTGGATCCAGGAAAAGACTCACCTGTAAGAGAATGTGACCGTGTGTGAGATGTACTGATGTTCTGCTAATGAAGAGTAGAACTGCTAATGGATACATCTGCTAATAAAGGCATTTACAAAAGCACAAACGTGTATTCGTCCTGTTTGAGAACGGCGCTGAGGGTTATTCTAGTAGCGGCACTGCACAGAGGACACTAACTCCTACTGCACTGTACAAATGAAAAAGTTAAGAAAACACAAAATTTCAAGGCAACTTACTGCACTACATTTTTGAGTTTTGAGGCCAACTTAAAAAAAATACCATTAGTTGTGCCAACTAACTAGCTTTTGTTCAGTTCCTTTCTCTTTCTTATGTACAAAAACTTCAACATTTGAGTTTAACAAACTGAGAATTCCAAAAAAACTAAAGTTGTGCCAACTTACTTCAGATAATTCATCATTGTGAAAGCAGCACATGTGGCTAATGTTTCATAAGCCTAGCAACTTTATCGACAATACTCAAATGTATCCCAAATGTACAGTGCAAACAATAATTCAGCAGCAGTCAACTGTTAAAACGATGCCAGCTAATGGCATTGCACTTTAAATTGATCCATCAAGTTACGTTCTGGTGTTGGGCTTTCCAAAATAGTCTGCAGTCAACTAACTGTAACAGGACTGACAACTAGTCTACTAGTCTTTTAAAACATATCGCTGTTGTCAGAAGAAAACCTCGTATCTCCAGAATGGTAACCTCACAGGAGACGGGAAAACACTACTGTTTAAATCTACAGAACCAGACTCCCACACTCCTCCCCCCAAAGTCACTGTGGGCTGTTTGTTTTGGTCCATTCATCACCACATTTACACATACCTGGGGAAAAAAACGGCACAAATGGAGATACAAGGTTTTCTTCCAACAGCAGTGATATGTACTACACCCCATACTTCCTCAGAAATACTCCACTGGAGATTAGGTATGATGCTTAGTGATCCCGAATTATATATTACCATGTTCTTCACTAACGTCTTTTATTCTAGAATTGTGCCCTGTGCTATACTTTCCGTTGTAAAGTCAATGTTTACCAATGATCAAGGCATAAACAAAATCAAACTGCAGAAAGAAAGAAGCTAAAATGGAAAGGTTAGCTCTAACTTAGAGAAGGAGCTTTGTTTCTGAGCTCCTGACACGCTGTGAGCAGCTGGTGGAAAGTTCCATGAAAATGTGCTGAACAGCTTCGAAAGTATACCTATGCTCTTCCGGGAGCCCCGATTTTGTCCCAACCCCGGACGCTGAGTGTCTCTGGAGGTGAATAGAGCTGTGGGCGGGTCTGGACACGGAGCTTCTACAAGATGATTGGAGGATCAGTAGAAAGCTATTTTGAGATTTACACCGTCACACTTAGCTGTCTACTGGATCATCACTTGTTGCACCTTAAATGTTTTTATATTCATCGTCCTTGTTTTACCCGAGGCAGGAATGGAATATTCTGGGGGAGGGGCTAATTGAATATAACCTTGTGCATTAGGGATACTGGGGTCACTTTTGCCCGGACCTACAGGCTAAGAGTGTAACTGAGAGATCTGTATGACTCTGCAGTCGTTGATCTGTTTGTCTCTGTATATAGAGTTTGCTATGTTGTTTTGTTTTCCGTCTGGTGATGCGCTTGTAAATATGTAAATAGCTGTCTGTGTCTTTTTCCAGACCCTTAGGCCTCTCGCCCGACACTACCCATAGAGTGTGACTCCCCACTCCTGCACCCTGCTAGGGCTGTGGGCCACGCACCTTTACACACTTAATCACTGGGAGCTCCAGTCCCATCGTGGGAAAAACAAACTGCAAGTGCCGTCTGCTACAGCTGCACACTGTGTGACCCTTGATCTGCCCAGTACAGCCTGAGGGTGCCACCTGTTGGTGCCTGAGTGAAATGTCACATATCAGTGAGGGAATTCTCTACAGTCCTGCTCTGTGATTGGTCGCACCTCTGATTTTGGAGTCTAGTATTTTATTTTAGACCATAATAATAATAATAATAATAATAATAATATGACGAATATGAAGTCAGAGTCGTACGCTCCTCAGTTCCTGAGCTGATTGATGCTGGATTTACAGAGAAGCCTTGGGAATTTCTACTGTGTGTACTTTGGCACCACTGTCCTGTCACTCATCTAGAAAGTGTGATCTCACCACTAGATGGCGTAGTACTCCAGTATTAAACCTCCTCCCGTTCAACCAGAGGTGCCCAAAGTTTTACACATTTGAGTTCAGCAGCTCCCAGTTTCCTGTTCATCCTAAAGTCTGAATGTGGTCTGAAGCTCCTCCCCGAACTCCTGCACGCTCCTCACCGTCTGCAGCCTCCACACTATTACATACATCAGTTTGATATAATCAGTTATCTGATATCAGATATGGATAATTCCAATGCGGTCATCTACCTGTGCTTATGATTGAATATATCTGAAATAAATAAATAAATAAATAAATAAATAAATAAATTTACTTCATTATTTGTGGATCTGTTGTTCAGTTTTACCGTTATTAATATTTCATAGCTGATAATATTGTATATCTATTTCTTTCTCCAGTACATCCTTCTGTAATATTACACCGTGTATTTAGGAACTGGTTCTGACCCAGTTTTAGGTTCTGTTCTAGCTAACTGTGTGTTTGTGTGTAGTGTGTTCAGTAGATGAGCCACTCCCCCGAACTGCAGTCCAACATGTGGACGCTAGGGGGACGTCATGACCAAGATTTCCGGTAGGATGGAATCATAACTACCAGTATCTGAACCAGTTCGTTTGAATTCTCTTTGGAGTGAAGTCATATGGAGTTCTACTGTCACGGCGGAACTGGACCTGGGTGTCCGATAAGGGGGGTAAGGGGTGGGTAGCTGTGTCCCTGCCAGTGTTCCGACCCAACCCTACGCCCCTGAAGCGCTCTGTAAGTTTGGTTCTAGTAGTGTTCCGAGTGTTTGAGTGGAACGTTCCATCAGTAGTGTTCATGAAATGAGCGTGTAAAAAGGCCCGACTGTGTTTCCAACTCGGACTGTAAACCAGCTGAGCAGAACCTTCCACTGACAAACTCTGCCCTGTGGTTGCTCTCTATTAGGCCTTTCAACCAAAAGAACCCCGGATCTTATACTGGTTCCTTTCAGACTTCTTAGAACCTCGGTGCCATTCAGGGAACCATCCTGCATTTGCACCAACCACAGAATCCCAAAGTATACATCATCCACGTCAACAGGGGGCGCTGCACAGCGGTAAAACCAAGATGGCGGAGCGTACAGGTCACCTGTGAGTGTTGGTGATAATAGGTTTATGTTTAATGGGCTGTTTATTCTCTATACAGATTAATGAATGTTCCTCATGCACCTCTCACCGTCCTCATTTATTCATTCAAGGAACTGAACTCTAACAGTGATGTATCTCACTAAGCTAAGGCCTGTGGTGGGTTGGTCAGCTGGGGGTCTCTGTATTAGATATTAGATCTGTATGTCATAATGATGTCTCAGAGTGCTCATTTAACACTTACAACAACGAACTAAAGATCAACCACAGTAGATCTCACCACGCTAAAGGTGGTAGTGTGTACACTGGATGACTCCAGAGACCACCACAGTCCTGTCGGCACCAGAGGACTATCCCACCGCCCCATGTGTGTCGGAGGATGACACTGCACAGTGATCAAGAACTAAACTAAAACTAGTTTAGCAGTCCGGTCATATCTCACCACCACTCATCTCAAAGACCCCAAGAACTGTTTCCGTTGAGGTCGTGAGTACAAAGACTGCATCACTACAGTTTTATTTTGCTAAAAAGGGAAGTGGCTATTAAGTTTGGAGCCCCACCGCACCCAGGCCACGACTCAGGCCTGCCACGTTTTTTGTTATTTGTGAGTGTGTGTGAGAGAGTGTGGGCCCACTTTTCATTCATTTATTTAATGTTAGAGGGTAACAAAAATTTGTGTATTTGCTAATAATTGAGTCTAAACTGTGTTTTTGAGGTTTCTTCTCTACAATTGATTAGAATACAATCTATTATAATTGTTCAACGATAATATTTAATCATTTCATTTTCAAACAAGTAAAAGTAACTCAGGTTTAAATAATTCGGTGGTTGTCCGTGTATATTCTGTAAAATCCAGAGAGCATACTAAGTTCACATAAAATTGTTTACACCCCAAACAAATTAGGAAACACACAGAGTAGCACCAATATTTATTGGGACCCAGGAACCCTGCCCTTAATTCATTAGTGGTTAGGCAGGGTGTTACATACATAACACCAACCGGCTCCTCATCTCTCTGAATCTCGTACGTTTTAAACTGAACCCACACTTTAGAGACGGTCCCTAGTTCATTTCGCCGCCTGCTGCAGTGATTCTGGTTTAATCAGACGTACTGGGGGAATGGAAAGAGCGGGAACTCTGGAGAAATGTGAGGAGTGTAGTTTGTTCAGGTTCAGAGATTGTAGGGGGTTGTCTGTGAGCAACAGGAGCTACATCAGCCCAGCTCTACCGAGCTACATCAGCCCAGCTCTACCGAGCTACATCAGCCCAGCTCTACCGAGCTACATCAGCCTAGCTGTACCGAGCTACATCAGCCCAGCTCTACCGAGCTACATCAGCCCAGCTCTACCGAGCTACATCAGCCTAGCTGTACCGAGCTACATCAGCCTAGCGAACTGAGCTACATGTTTGTGTTCAGAAGGTCCAGATCAGACTGTGATGTTCCTGTGGCCTCGGTAATGTTGGTGTTGTAGTGATGTACAGAGACACAGAGAGGACAGAGGCGTGTTAATGCTAGTAGGAGATCTGAGACCTCTTTATTATCACACAGCAGGACACATCACACTCATCTCTATGATCACAGACCAGTCACACGATGGATCCAGTTTCTGTAGAGCGGGTGACAGATGTTCATGAAGGCTGATGGACGGATATGTTGTGGATTAAGATATGGATTCCCAGTGCTCAGCACTCCATGTAGACTTCCATGCCAGATGAGGCTCCCGCCGGAATCACCCTGTAAACACAGCAGGCAGTAGTTTGTGGACTGTGCAGCTATATTACAGTCAGAACACACGACTGATGTAGGACTGTAGGTAAACTTACTGGATTGGTTGCGACATGTAGATGTCCAACACAAACACATGACCCAGGAGTATAAGGGGAATTCTGTACTACTGGACAGTTATTTGGTGCTCCTGTTGCACACGGCACAACTGTGGTGATCCCAACACGAAGCTGATCTGCTTCAAATGGAACTGTGGATTGAAAGAGAGATGTTGGTCATGTGACTCTACAGACTGATACATTTAACAAGCAGTTCTAAGTGAGTCTTACTCATCTCTCGCATGTTTTGTTGAGTAGGATGCATTGGTCCAATGCATGCGTTCCTCCAGCCATAAAAACGAACACCCTGACCAACACCTGGAGCACCTGGAGCAGGACAGGGCCTGGGGGGTAGCTGGATGAGGGGAAACCCAGGAACTTGTTGAGGGTTATTGCTGTTTCTCAGTCTGAGCAGCATGAGGTCATGTCTTTGTCCGTTGTCACAGCACAAGTGTTTTTCAGCGACGTTCCACACTGCTCCTTGTGCCAAGTTGGGGTGAGGATGCAAGACAGCCACTAGGTTCCTAAACAGCAGCCAATAGGAGACAGAGAACAGAACTGAGTTCAGAGCACACCTGTACTACACTACCTGCACTTCTTCATCATTTACTGTGTTTATTACACAGCGCAGAACTACACACCCAGTTTCATCCGCTCTACACATTCTGGCATTCAGAGCCACACTGAGGAATAAACCGGACGCTCCATGGTGATGATGATGATGTCAGAACCGTATACAGTACAGACGGACAGTGAGAGTTAAATTCATCTGAAACTGGCTGTGTGGATTTAGCTGATATCTGATGATGTCACTATCACACTCCGAGTAGAGCTGAATGTGTGGAGCTGTTGGTCCACTGTAATAAACAGTAGATATTGTACTGTAGATAATATCCTTTATAGAGCATTAATAAAATAAAATAAAGGAACTCATGCTCTCCCTCAGTAATGCTGACTCAGGTGAACTTAGTCTCAATGTTTATAGTTAAAAAATGTTTACAGTGCTGTGTAACAGTCTATATTTCAGTTATTTAATTGTGTAAATATTTCAATAAATTAATTAATAAATGTACTTATACATTTAAATTTTATAAATGAATTCATTAATTTACTAATAAGTAAATGAATACATTAATAAATATACCCTACCTGCTGCGGCTAGGAAGCTAATATCTTACACAGATTAGCTCTAAGAGACAGGATCAGGATCAGGCCTCCTCCTCTCCTGGGCGCTAGAGGACATTAGGGCTGTGGTAGAGGGGTGATCAGATCTACAGTGTTCTGGATGAGGTGTGGATGAATATTGTTCTTACGGGCAGTCACAGTGAGCAGCAGTGATGACCCATCCGCCTGCAAGCAGGGATCCTCCACAGTGCACTAAACCACCACAGCCAGGACGGTGCAGTATCACATGGTGTAGGCCTTCGTTGTTATTTGCGTTACCCCCCAGGTTAGGATGTGCAGGGTCCACATAAACTCTCTTCTGAACCTCCCCCAGTGCGGCGCCTTACAGAGGATCACAGAGAACAGCACTTTACACTTTACACTTACACTTTACATCATGCACTTTACACCTTACACTTTACATCTTACACTTTTACACTTTACATCATTAAACACTGTAAAGTACATTAGTTTTATTATTAAACCTAGAAACTGAAAGTAGCGCCCAACATGTAAATATATCTACCACAGTATCAGTACAACCACTTCAGAACAGACCAGTTCCAGAACCACAACCCAGATTTACATTAGGAGGAAATAATGTAGATTCATAAACAGATTACTCTCACAGTCAAACACTCTCACACATATACACTCACACACTCTCACACACTCACTCACACACACATACACACTCACACTCACACACACACTCACTCACACACACACACTCACTCACACACACACACTCACTCACACACACACACACACACACACACACACTCACACACACACACACACATTGACTCTTTTCCAGGACCCTGCTTCGCATCTTGATCCTGGTTTCCCACTGCTCTGTACATCTTAGTGTTTCCCTGCTCCCAGCAAATTAATTAAGTTACTGTGGTCGTATCTGTTATGTGAGAAATCGTGTCTCTCTGCCATTTTGCTGTCTCACCCAACACATGACTCTACAGTCTGTTAGGGTCGGCTGCTGGATAATGTGGACATCAAGCAAATGTCCCGCCCCCCCCGAATAGCCCTTCTGTGTATCTGTAGCGTCCAGCACTCAGCTAAGCTTGTGTTCTCTCCTCTCCAAGTGATCAGGAAATAACATTGACCAGTGCTTTACTTCAGCGCCCTCTGTGGAGACCAGCCTGGACGTGATGGGGCACTTCTCACAGGTGTGTAGGAGTTTCGAGGTGAAGAGGTAAGGTGACCTGGCAGGGTCACTTTCCTGAAGCTAGGCTGACCACTGAAGGAAACACTACCTGCTAGATGATGTTGTTGAGTTTAAAGGGGTCCAGGACGCCGTGAGGTAATGACCGTGTGTCTGTGTGAGTGACTCGGGTCTATATGTGTGCAGTAGCTCCTCCACATGCACATCATTTAAAACAAGACCTTGGAGCAGTTTAAATGGGCTTGATACAGCTGATACCATAATACTATTATATTAGTTCAGGTGACTCAGTTACCTGAGTTTCAGTAATAGTGTAAATATTGATTTGCTGTATTCTGTTCTGTGTAGGTACTTACTCTTACCCTAAAGGCAGGAGTACTGAGGGAGGAATGAAGTTTAGTCCCTGTAGGCTGTATTTTAACAGTTGCACATAATAAACCACAAATATCAGCTAGAATTTCATGATTGTACACAGAAACACAATACAGAAACTATAATAGTCCTTCTAGACAGTCCCTGAAATATCATCTCAGATATTCCTAACATAAGTTCCATCAGCATCAAATCTGGTGATATCAAAACTACACATATCCATTTAATGTAGAATAAATCAGATAAATTATATCCTGGTAATAATGCTCCTCCATATTACATGATATGATAAAGAGTGTTGGTTAAACCTTCAGAGCTGCACAGAATGGAATCTGGTTCTGCTCTCCTTCACCAACTAAACGTCAGTACCATCAACCAACCTGTAGTTTCACCTGGAAGTTCACTGAGGACAACCCCAGTGTAGGTATATGACATCACAGCGCCACGATGGCAGTATGTACTAGTACTGAGCTGTATCCTCTGTACAGGTACACGCCTCCTGTCAGGGTTCTGTAGGTGGACCGGTACTTTTGGACCTCTTAGCCAGACCTGAAATAACCCGTCCTAAAGGTCACGTATTATAAAGTACAGCAGCAGCTCACCTGCCAGCATCAGGAGAAACAGGCTCTTCATCATCTTCATCATGATGGTCTTCCTCCCCCTGCAGTGAGTCTGATACTGAGAGCTTTTAAACCCTACAGTATCGCCCAGCAACCAATCAGGTTCTCACACCCCAGCTCAGACTGTCCCCGCCCACCAACGGCCCACTGAAGATGCTTTGAATGGAGGTGGAGATAAGGGTACAGTGTGGGAGGGTTCCTCCGCTCACACACAGTCCCTTTAATACCACCACCACCTACCACCACCACCACCTACCACCACCTCGCCACTCACACACAGTCCCTTTAATACCACCACCACCTACCACCACCTACCACCACATCGCCGCTCACACACAGTCCCTTTAATACCACCACCACCTACCACCACCTACCACCACCTCGCCGCTCACACACAGTCCCTTTAATACCACCACCACCTACCACCACCTACCACCACATCGCCGCTCACACACAGTTGCTTTAATACCACCACCACCTACCACCACCTCGCCGCTCACACACAGTCCCTTTAATACCACCACCACCTACCACCACCTACCACCACCTCGCCGCTCACACACAGTCCCTTTAATACCACCACCACCTACCACCACCTCGCCGCTCACACACAGTCCCTTTAATACCACCACCACCTACCACCACCTCGCCTCTCACACACAGTCCCTTTAATACCACCGCCACCTACCACCACCTACCACCACCTTGCCGCTCACACACAGTCCCTTTAATACCACCACCACCTACCACCACCTCGCCGCTCACACACAGTCCCTTTAATACCACCACCACCTACCACCACATACCACCACGTCGCCGCTCACGCAGTCCCTTTAATACCACCACCACCTACCACCACATACCACCACCTCGCCGCTCACACACAGTCCCTTTAATACCACCACCACCTACCACCACCTACCACCACCTCGCCGCTCACACACAGTCCCTTTAATACCACCACCACCTACCACCACCTCGCCGCTCACACACAGTCCCTTTAATACCACCACCACCTACCACCACCTCGCCTCTCACACACAGTCCCTTTAATACCACCGCCACCTACCACCACCTACCACCACCTCGCCGCTCACACACAGTCCCTTTAATACCACCACCACCTACCACCACCTCGCCGCTCACACACAGTCCCTTTAATACCACCACCACCTACCACCACATACCACCACGTCGCCGCTCACGCAGTCCCTTTAATACCACCACCACCTACCACCACCTCGCCGCTCACACACAGTCCCTTTAATACCACCACCACCTACCACCACCTCGCCACTCACACACACAGTCCCTTTAATACCACCACACCACCTACCACCACCTCGCCGCTCACACACAGTCCCTTTAAGACCACCACCACCTACCACCACATAACACCACGTCGCCGCTCACGCAGTCCCTTTAATACCACCACCACCTACCACCACATACCACCACCTCGCCGCTCACACACAGTCCCAATAATACCACCACCACCTACCACCACCTACCACCACCTCGGCGCTCACACCCAGTCCCTTTCATACCACCACCACCTACCACCACCTCGCCGCTCACTAACACACAGTCCCTTTAATACCACCACCACCTACCACCACCTCGCCTCTCACACACAGTCCCTTTAATACCACCGCCACCTACCACCACCTCGCCGCTCACACACAGTCCCTTTAATACCACCACCACCTACCACCACCTCGCCGCTCACACACAGTCCCTTTAATACCACCACCACCTACCACCACATACCACCACGTCGCCGCTCACGCAGTCCCTTTAATACCACCACCACCTCGCCGCTCACACACAGTCCCTTTAATACCACCACCACCTACCACCACCTCGCCACTCACACAGTCCCTTTAATACCACCACCACCTACCACCACCTCGCAGCTCACACACAGTCCCTTTAATACCACCACCACCTACCACCACCTACCACCACCTCGCCGCTCACACACAGTCCCTTTAATACCACCACCACCACCTCGCCGCTCACACACAGTCCCTTTAATACCACCACCACCATCTACCAGCACCTCGCCGCCACCACCTACCCACCACCGCCTACCACCACCTACGACCACCTCCTACCACCACCACCTACCACCACCTCCTATCACCTCCCACCACCACCTACCACCACCTCGCAGTCACCACCTACCACATCCTATCGCCACCCACCACCACCTACCATCACCTACCACCACCTAGCACCACCTCGCCCTACCACCACCACCTACCGCCACCTACCACCACCTGGCCGCTCACTGAAGACTGAATAAAATATGGAGCTAATTGTGTTTTAATTAAGGAGCTAAGGATTAACTAAGGAATGCACCGTGTGTTTCCAGTTTCCAAAAACAATCAACGGGCACCTACCAAACGAGCAGGGCCCATCAGTGCTGCGATGCATCATGTGTGATGTAGTAGTCTTGGTTAGGGGTGGGGTTGGGTGGTGAAAGTAGACGCTAAGGCTTCATAATTAGGAGCTGATTAGACTCCATACCTGCTTTAGATTAACATGGTGTTAGTTATTAGGTGAAACTGATTATTATTATAACCACACCTGTATGATAAAACCACACAGAGAAACACACACACCTCCAAACCTAAACACGGGGGGGCTACTGTTTCACACGCACACACCGCCGCCATGACGATAATGAGAACGCTATGAACCGGGAGCTTATAGTCATGAAGGGAGACGTGTGGAGGAGTCACAGCAGATTTCCTCTACTGGTCGTGTGTTTCTACATAACAGAGACTTCATTATGGTCAGCCTAGAGATCCCTCTCAGGGGACAGGTCCAGTAGATCAGAACCTCCTTCAAAGCACTGCTGTAGAGAGGGCCCATCTCAGGGGGACTATAGAGCGCTGCATGTTCTTCACTGGGACGTTTGTCTCTCCATTGTAGGAGCCCTGTTAGCTCACGGTCTACAGGGAACGTCTATATAGCACCTACACAGCCCACATCAGGAAGGCCCAGAGAGGGGATCTGCTGATCTGGGGGTTCCTCTGGTGCTCCTCTGATGTTCCTCTGGTGTTCCTCTGGTGTTCCTCTGGTGTTCCTTTGATGTTCCTTTGGTGTTTCATGTCACTACCTAATGCTGAAAGTATGTTCATGAACAGCGACTCGGTTCCAGCTGGAAGCTTAACGTTTATGTAAATGAGCTCCTATAAACTAACCTGGATTTGCTTATAACGGAGATGACTGAGTCTAGAGTGAAAATGATTTGACTGGACTCCAGAGATGATCCAGGTGTACACTGGAAGTGATACTGGCCCTGAAATAAGATATGCGAAGTTACGGCAGGTTTTTTCAAACATGACACGTAACAGCCCCTCTGAACATCTCCATGTAGACTTTACCAGCTACAGGCTCAGCACCGACTTCACCTGGACGGTCCACCTGGACTCTCCTGTTCTGGGGTCACATACTGGTAGCACAATTACAATAACAGCTGCTGAAACTAAATCTCCAAAATGACCCAACATGAAAACTTCACAGTAGAAGGAAAGAACATCCAATCAGATTTATTTATATGGCGCTGATGTTCCAAAGCAGCTTCACAGAAATACAGTACTAATAATCCACACAATAAACCATTCATTCAACACGGTTTACTGAAAGTTAATTTAGTTTGTAGCATTTAAATGTCCTATTCATATAATAATAATTCTTGGAATTCACGTAAGTGAAAGTGTTGTGTGAAATGAAATGATCTACATTTACTCATTACTTATAAGCCATGTTAATTATACTTAATAGAATTTACTTACAGTGTGTCTTTGACCCAGTTTAATATCTCTGTTAGCTTTTTTTTTTTTTTGAAGTATTTTATTTTTCCATTTTATATTTTGCATCAACATAGAAACAACAGTTCAAAAACCATACCCAAGCCCAACAACACACATACACATTCAAAGACACAACACAACATACAAACAGAAACTCACATTACTGTCCCTTGAAGTAGTCCAATAAAGGTTTCCAGGTTTTATTAAGATCTTGTGCACCCTGGCCAAGACTGCGTAAATGCTCCACTGAAGCAAATATGAGCATCTCAGACAGCCAGCGTTTAAAAGATGGAGCGTTAGGCATTTTCCATTCGAGAAGGATCAGCTTCTTTGCCACAACCATACCGGCCATGACCACTTGTTGTAGACGATATGGAAGAGGATCCAGTGACGTAGAGTATCCACAAATTACAGTTATAGGGTCAAAGTTCAACTGTATATTAAGAGCTCTTGAGAGCCAATTAAATACGCTGTTCCAAAAACATTGCAAAACAGGACAAAATACAAACATGTGAGCCAGAGAACCCTCCTCAACTTTACATCTCTCACAAAGTGGGGATACAGTACCAAAAATCTTATGCAGTTTTACCCTTGAATAGTGCAGCCTATGTAATACTTTAAACTGGATCAACCTGTACCGGGAGTTAATAGAACAACGTGAAATCCTTTCTGAGGCTTTTTCCCTCCATACTTCGTCCGTTATCTCCATGTTAGTTTTTCCCTGGCCCAGGCCTCTCTGTAACGAGTGGAGTCGGGAGTTGAAGACAAAACCAAAATAAAATTGAGAGACCAGGTGTCTAGACCGGGGATCCACACAAAAAAAAACCTATGTATAGGATGATCAATTGGTTTAAATTCAAAATTAGCAATCTTTTCTCTAACATAGTGCCGAAGTTGTAAATAGCGGAAAAAGTGTAGAGAGGAAAGATGAAACTTTTCTTTAAACTGGTTAAATGAAATAAAGTTTCCTTTCGTATACAGATCCCCTATAGATCTCAAACCTGAATTTTCTAACACAGAAAATGTTCCATCCAACTGCGAAGGTAGAAATTGGTGATTGTGAAGAATTGGAGTATGAACTGATGTATTTGGTGCTCTGGTAAAAGATTTAATTTGATTCAAAATCCTAAGTGAATTATTAATTATGAAATTGTTCTCTATTAAAGTTTTATTAGGTACAACTTTGGAAAATAACAGGACCGGTAACGAGGACTGTGGGATTGACTTAGCCTCAAATTTGATCCACAATGGGGAGGAATCAGCTGCTAGACCTTCTGGTGAACCCAACTGCCAAAAAGAGAGAGCCCTGGCATTTGCTGCCCAATAATAGTGTTTAAAAATGGGCAAACCAAAACCACCATCCGATGTTGTTTTTTGTAAATGATTTCTAGAAATTTGGGGCATCTTGTAAGCCCAAACAAACGGAAGAATAATGGCGTCCAGCTGCTTAAAAAATGAATTTGGCAAGTAAATGGGGAGGTTTTGAAAAAGATACAGAAATCTTGGGAGTGTAACCATCTTGACTGCGTTTATTCGCCCCAACCATAGATAGTGGAAGCAATTTCCATTTTTCAATGTCAGCTTTAAGCTTCACAAGTGCAGGCTGGAAGTTTAACTTGAATAACAATTTTGGATTTCTAGAGATCTGAAGGCCTAAATAAGTAAAGTGCTCCCTAACTACTTTAAACGGCAAGGTGTTGAGAAAGTTAGCATCTAAATTTTCGGTTAGTGGCATAAATTCACTTTTGTTCCAATTGATTGTGTACCCAGATAGCCTACCAAAGGAATTTATATAGTTTAGAAGACAAGGAACAGAGGTGACAGGGTTTGAAATACACAGTAATAAATCATCTGCATATAGATTAACAAGGCTTTCCAGCTGTCCAATTTTAACACCATGAATATCAGGGTGTCTCCGAATTCCCAGGGCAAGAGGTTCCAAAGCTATGTTAAAAAGAAGAGGTGACAAAGGATCCCCCTGCCTAACACCACGCCGAAGCAAAAATGGCCCAGAACGATCTCCATTAGTCAATATAGATGATGATGGGTATAGGTAAAGCATCTTGATACAGTCTATAAAAAAGTCCCCAAACCCAAATTGACTTAATGTGTAAAACATAAAAGGCCACTCGATTTGATCGAAAGCCTTCTGGGCATCAAGCGAGACAATGGCGGCATCAGAATCATTTTTGTGTACTGCAGACATAACATTAAATAGCAAACGCACATTACAAAAAGAAAATCTGCCCGGAATAAATCCAGTTTGATCAGGATGAATAATTTCTGTAATGTACTCAGCTAGTCTGAAGGCCAGTATCCTGGACAGAATTTTTTGATCTGTATTAAGCAAGGCGATAGGTCTATATGAGGCGGGATCCGTTTCCTCCTTCCCCCTTTTTAATAAAAGACAAATATTTGCCTGGTATAAAGAGTCAGGGAGTTTTTTTATTTTTGATAGAGTCATTGAGCATCCTTAATATAAATGGACCAAGTTTAGCAGAGAAAGACTTATAGAATTCGCAACCAAAACCATCAGGTCCAGCTGCTTTTCCACTATTAAAGCTTTGGATTGCCTCAGCTACCTCAGTTTGAGATATTGGGGAGTCCAATGCGATCTTAGCTGCTTCAGAAAGCCTTGGCAAAGCCAAATCATTAAAGAAAGTCTCTAAATCAGATTCAGTACTCGAATATTTAGAAGAATACAGATCGGAATAAAACTCTCTAAACCGGTTATTAATCTCTTTATGATCTGTGATTATTCTCCCAGATCTTGACTTAATCCTAAAAATTGCTTGTTTAGAACGAATTCCCCTAAGCTGTTTTGCTAAGAGCCGTTCAGGCTTGTCTCCAAGCTCAAACTGACGCTGTCTAAGTTTTAGTAAAAGATGATCAATTCTCTGACTAAGGATAGAGTTATATTCATATTTGAGCTGTAAGATTTTATTATAAACCGAAGTAGAGAAAGAAGCCCGATAATCCTGTTCCAGTAACGTAAGAGTATTTCTCAATTTCAACAAGCCAACTATTCCTTTCTTTTTTCTTAGCAGATTCGAAGGACAAAATATGACCACGGATGACGACTTTGAGAGTCTCCCAGAGAGTGGAATCAGAGACATCTCCAGTATCGTTGAATTCCGTAAAGTCCACCAGTCTAGCATTCATATAATTAATAAATGCAGGATCTGACAATAGACTTGGGTTAAAACGCCAAGCATATGCCTGTTTGGGAAGGATGCTATTAAGCTGAAGTGTGACAGGACTATGGTCAGATATTATAGTATTATGATATTTAACAATCTTCACCCTGGGAACTAACTCAGATGACACAAGGAAATAGTCAATTCGTGTATAAGATTTGTGTACATGTGAGTAATATGAGTAATCTTTAGCAGTTGGGTTAAGCAGCCTCCAGATGTCTACCATGTTCCCGAGCTTGATTAAATTATTGAGAGTCTGAACTGAGGTTATAGTGGGTGGCACCTTGGTAGAAAGTCTATCAAGGTATGGATCTAAATAACAATTAAAGTCACCCCCCAGTATAATGTTATCACAGGAAGTATGTGGGACAGAATCAAAAACTCTACGAAAAAAGTCTGGGCTATCAAAATTTGGACCATAGATGTTCACCAGAGTGAGAGGCAGGGAGTTAATCTGCCCAGAAACAATGATGTATCGACCCTGTGGATCAGCAATCATCTTCTCAAGGTGAAATGGAACACTCTTTTTAAAGATTATTGCAACGCCCCTAGCTTTAGCCGAAAAAGAAGCTTGAAACACCTGGGATATCCAGTTAGCTCTAAGCCTAGACTGACAGTTAGGGCCAATGTGTGTCTCTTGAAGGAAAATTATGTCAGCTTTTAAAGATTTTAAGTGTGAAAATACTCGTCCCCTTTTAATTGGATGTCCCATACCTCTAACATTCCACGATGCCACTGTAACCCCCGCGGCGCAAGTATCACTCATAGATGTAATTTAACCAGTTGCACAAATATAGCCATAGCTGCAAGGGACAGAAACAAAACAAACAAATAGACAACAGATAAACGAGCCAACGGGCACCTAGTGCCGCACTACCCAAACCCATCCCTTATTCAGACTAACTTCCACCCCAGAAGTGCCCAAGAAATACCCAGATTATTAGGGTCGAAAGCCTAGCAGACTATCTATATATATAACTGCTAAACAGCAACTACTACAACAACCACACCGAAGGGGCCCCAGAACTGAACAAAACCGTAAAAAATAAAAAAAATCCACTCACTTATTATTAGGTAACTAATTACATAGCTCAACTCTAGTGTTTCAAAGAGAACTGAACACATGACCAACATACACCCACACAAGGTTATAACAGAACAGTTTTTCGAAATAGCTATTGAAAATCTAGCAGAGCAAAAAGCAAAACAAGCATCCCAGTGCCATGGACTACTAGCCTGTGGTGGTTGTGGTGGTACTCTTCAGTACAGAGCTCATGAAAGCCTTTGCATCTGCGCTCGCAGTAAAAGTATGTGATTGTCCATCGAGCTCAATGTGAAGCCTTGCCGGATAGCGAAGGGAGTGCTTTATTTTGAGATTTCTCAGCTCTCGCAGAACCTCCACAAACTGTTTTCTTCTTTCCATTACGGAGCTTGTGTAGTCCGGAAAGATCAATACCTTGTTGCTCCGGAATTGAAGGGGACCGGCGGTCATGGCGGTGAATCTGAGGTTTGGATTCGCGTTTCCGCATCTTTGGAGGTTTTAGCCGTTTTCGGAGCCATTTCGAAGAAACAAGCGGTGCTAGGTGTTGTCAGAGGTAGGTAAATTAGAAAAATACTCCTTTACGTGATGGAAAAAAGACAATTAACGAGCTTAGTCTGGAGCCCCCAACTAACGCACGTCTACTCCATTTGGTGCTCTCTAGCGCCCCCCCTCTGTTAGCTTTTATACCTGGGCCACTTCATCAGGTTTAACTCAAACCGAGGACTTATTAAAATAAAAATCCACCTGATTTGATACCATGTGACAGTGTTGGAGAGTTTCAGGTTCTAGACTCAACATCAGAGTTGAGGGATCCTCCCTGAGGCAGTACATGCAGTTTGGTGTCAGTAGGTTAAAGGAGACAGTAGGGTTTGAAATGAATGGGACTCTATGGGAGAAATTAGGGATAGGGAAAAAGACAAACAGACGAGTGCAGATAGTGAGATAGTATATGTGAAACGTGTCTGTTGGTGAAGCAGAGGTACAGCAGACGGGCGTGTCTGCCACCCTGCCACTCATTCTAATCAGGATGTTCTGGTGTAAATCAGCTGATCAGGGGTCAGTAGTGGATATTAGGTTAAACTGTTAGAGCATGGTCACTGTGTTGCCTATAGAACAGTCGAGTTAGACGGCTCCTCCCCCGGCCGGCTAACCCCACTGAACACTGAGGGGAGATGCTGTTAATCTTAAACAAGCCCAACGTTTCATGTGCAACTGTACTCACTCACACACACCGTCTATCTCTCACACACACACCCACACACGCACACACCCTCACACACAGAGCTAGGAGTCTCCAGAGACCTACCAGCAGGGCAATGGAGGTGTCGGCCGAGGGAGAGCACGTCTATGCGGTGGAGAGCATTGAGAGGAAACGGATCCGGAAGGTGCGGGTCAGGGCTTTCAGCTTTAGTTTGCAGGGAGAGCTGTGAAGTGTGTACCTGTGTTAATGCATTAGAGCAGATCAGGTGTGGCTCTCTCAGTGCTCCTGGCGTACCTGTAGATCTGATAATCTGATCTTCATTAAACATGGTGTTATTCATTCTCTGCAGGGGAGACCTGAGTATCTGATCAAGTGGAGCGGCTGGTCATCGCAGTGAGTGGGCAGTTAACTTGACTCTTCACCCCACACACACTCCTGCTCCTGCTCCTTTTCCTCCTGCTGCTGTTCCTCCTGCTCCTGCTCCTCCTGCTCCTGCTGACTGAAGTTGGCTTGTGGTTAGTGGATCAGACCTCTGTATGGTTTTACTCTGTAACGCTGCTAATAGCGGAGCCTGTTAGTCCTGGTATGTGGGTTTAGTACGTCACTATCCACTAATATAACACTAATATCACTAATATCAGAGGGTCACTGCACTTGGAATAAGGCCAGGTTGGGGGCAAGGCCAGTCTGGTTGTAAGGCCAGGTTGGGAGTAAGGCCAGTCTGAGATGAAGGCCAGGTTGGGAATAAGGCCAGGTTGGGAATAAGGCCAGGTTGGGAATAAGGCCAGTATGGGAGTAAGGCCAGGTTGGGAATAAGGCCAGGTTGGGAATTAGGCCAGTATGGGAGTAAGGCCAGTCTGGGAGTAAGGCCAGTCTGGGAGTAAGGCCAGTCTGGGAGTAAGGCCAGGTTGGGAGTAAGGCCAGGTTGGGAGTAAGGCCCGGTTGGGAATAAGGCCAGGTTGGGAATAAGGCCAGGTTGGGAGTAAGGCCTGGTTGGGAATAAGGCCTGGTTGGGAATAAGGCCAGGTTGGGAATAAGGCCAGGTTGGGAATAAGGCCCGGTTGGGAATAAGGCCAGGTTGGGTATAAGGCCCGGTTGGGAATAAGGCCAGGTTGGGTATAAGGCCAGGTTGGGAATAAGGCCAGGTTGGGAATAAGACCAGGTTGGGAATAAGGCCAGGTTGGGAATAAGGCCCGGTTGGGAATAAGGCCAGGTTGGGAATAAGGCCAGGTTGGGAGTAAGGCCCGGTTGGAAGTAAGGCCCGGTTGGGAATTAGGCCAGTATGGGAGTAAGGCCCGGTTGGGAATAAGGCCCGGTTGGAACTGAGCGGCTGGTTTTGTCTGTGGTTAGTGTAGAACTTGAGCAGGTAAATTAAATATAAGTGTTTATTCACTGTAGCAGGATGTGATCCTCACGAATGACATGAGTATCTATGGAAGTGAATGTGTGTGAGTGTGGCACATTCTTATTAATTGTTATATTCGCCTCATATCGTGTATTAATAGGGCGGATCAGTTATCAGATAGAATGTCTCAGTATAGAGGTGACAGTGATGTGTCATGTGATATGTGAAAATGACTGTATGTTCTTTATTGATGAGCTTTTGCTCTAAAATGCTAAACACACATGAAGGAACAGTATTCAGATATACACCCCACCAGTGACCCCACACACCTACTTTCTTTAGGATTATATAGTAGAGCCACAGGTGAATGTTAGAGGTGTCTATTCACAGGGGCATATGAGGATGAAAGACAGTAAAAGACAGAGGGAATGTAATGAGATGTGATGAATGAATACTTTGCTCCGAACATCTGACAAAATACAGATGAAGTTAGTCAGCATCATAATGCCTGGTAAGTGAATAAAAACCTAGCTAGCTAGAATCAGTTCCTCCCACCCCAAATTAGGAGTAATGTGGAAAAACTATGAAGGTGTTATGAAGGGTAATAACCTTCATCATTCTGAGAAACACACTTTCTCCTGTCAGTGTGCTGAACCAACCGCCCCCTCTCTGTCAGAGGGACACACTTACTGACCTCTTAGTCTGGCCAGCTAGCCCGTGTTAGCCCTGCTAATAACAGTGGACAGTGTCTCCTTCAGTGATATGAGACTGTAGATCTCCACCTTCAGTTCAGGCACCGTGTCTGGTAGGTAGAGTAAACAGCAGCACCGTGTGGGAGGAGTGCTCTGGACTGAGTACCGGCCCGGTGTGTGAACGCTGGGTGTGATAGTCTCCTGATGGTGTTCAGACTGTCGGAGGATCTAATGTGTCTTACCTGCTGTTATCACCTGGGTTCCACCATCCGAGGGGCACCAGCCAAAATCCTCACAATATCCTCCCCTATCCTCCCTACATTAGCATTAGCACTAAGCTAACTTTACTGTATGGCAAACATTAGCAAGCATGGCAGTTCAGGGCAACTTAGACCTCAAAGCTCTCAAATTAGAGCTGTGTTAGAATGCAGGAAACGTTTTATTTGTTATATAATATTGACACAGCTATGTATACACGTCTAATGAATAACTAACCACCAGAAGAAATTAAACCAGGCTGGAAGTAAAATACTTGGTTTGTGAAGGACATTTTCATGGTTTCATGTCATGTGTGTCAAAAATAACCAGCCAACTGAACAGACACTCGTCTATTTCACTTCGTCTACATCCAGTCACTATCAGACACAAACAGACCTGTGAGGTTCTCCACAAATCAGCCTGGCGACTCGTTCTAACCTGCTCTGATACACCTGCTCTAAACTCTACATATGTAACCCCTCAGGTGTGGTACTGGTGGAGAAGATTTCATTTGGGACTAACGCCGTGTACCATTATTAGGAGGTTTTGCGACTACTGAATGTTTGGACTTATGAGCTGGACTTCCGCCTGAGATCACTGAGGCTGGATGGCTCCCTGTAGAACAGTTTCGTTTATTTTTGGGTGGAAAAAGACAAATAAACTACAGGGGTCTTTATATTGGCTGGCTATTTTATAGGCATGTGTATAAGTAATGTATATAATATTCAAATACACAGGATAAACGACCCATGTATGAGGTGATTTGATATTCTATGTATATTTTATATATTAAGCTTTAAAAAGAAAAATATATGGATTTAACTTAAAACAAAGTTAGCTTAAAGTTAGTTTATTAACTTCAACTATAAAAAAGTTATAGTGTATAAAATAGATGTATTTTTGGAGCATGAAATCTTCTCTGCTGGGCTTAATTAGAGTAATGAATATGAAAATAAATAATTTAATGTGTCTGCAGCCGCCCTGCCTACTTTATATTACACACATAATGTTCAGGTCAGTTCGAGCCAGCAGTGAGAACAGAGGATACAAAGAGTCAAAACATCAAATTTAAACCAACACTGAGTCCACACATCCTTTAATATTATATTATAATAAAACTGATATTACTTATGGTTCGTTTAGGATTGAAAGGGTTACGCTTGGTTAACGCTGGACAGGGAATTTTATGTTTGAAATTACAGTATTTTTATTAAAGCCTGCATGACAGAATATATGTTGAAAAAGTTTCAATAAAATAATAAAGAAAATAACAATAAAAAATGACACCACCTGTAAAACTGGAGTTTTAGATTTCAACACATTATATTGTTAGCTTATAATATTTACAGATATGATTTTACATCATAATCCACTACCTTGGAAACAGTAAATACAGATCTAAAATATTCACAGAATATTTACCAAGTCTTCAAAGAAAAATTAACAGGAGAGGACAAAAAACTGTCTGATATATTAGCTACATGACATCATCCAATATATCACCAACTGAATCATGCTCACAAAGCACATTAGTGTGTGTATGTGTGTGTGTGTGTGTGCATTACACTCCTAGAACCTTCACACAGAGATGTCCGAGTCAGACCTTGTGATGTTACTGGACTTGCTTCTAAATATTATTATTTCTTGACTATATTAGATCTACACTGTCTAAACAACATGGTAATGGGTTGCATATGCTCTGCACAGTTATGACTGTACTATGTTTAAACTAGTACAGATGTATTTTATTGATTTGTGAAGAAGGAATGTACACGGTTTAAGTTTAAATGAATGAAATTCATCGTGTTTATGGGTCATTAGCGTCAGTATTTAGGTCAGGAAAGGCCAGAAAAGTGGCCAGGCTTCACGAGAAGGTTCTCTAAGATAGGCAAGCTGAGATGTGAAGCTGTATGTGGGCTGATCACTTTAACAAAGACATTCTACAGAACGGTTTCTCTGCTTCATTTGAATTTCACTGACCGTTTACATCGGGAGTGTCCTGCGGTGAGATACGGTAGCGAAACTGCATTACCATGTAAGTGACACGTTAAACCGCTGACAATTAAACACACCCTGGTGTATCTGCTCTCTCTCCTTCTGGACTCCCGTTATCCAAATGATTTGAGAGACGTCCAATCAGACTGTTGATGTGTGGAGGGTGGGACCAGTTTGTGTCACCCACACACTAGAACGGACTACTGTGTGGGAGAGAAAACGATAAAGCACATTACGATGCTTTGGTAGTTAAACAGTATCCTCGTTTAACCTGCATGTGAGGCAGGTCACCGGGGTCATTTAAAGGACAGAGACTAACGGCACCACACACAGCCCAGTCAGCTGAACGACGTCAGGAGACCGTACAGAAGGGCCCAGACGAGTTCCATAGACCAATCAGAGACCCAGAACTCCCCCCTCTATTAGACCCCTTTCTGGACACCACATACACCCACAGTAAAGAAGGAGCCAATCAGCAGTCAGACTTATTAACATCATTTTCACAAAACAGAAACATTAAAATTACAAACAGAACAAACTAAACATCAAAGAGCTCAAACTCAACAAAGGACACCAGTGTTCAGCCAAGAGTGTCAAAATCTGCAGAGAGAGCTCAGACATCTATCCAATCAGAAACACAATCAGAGATCCCAACACCACCGTACGCCTTCTTTACTGAGAAACACTAAGGCAGTATAAACACTCACTCACACTAACACTCACACTAACACTCACTCACACTAACACTCACTAACACTCACACACACCCACTAACACCCCCTGACACCCACTAACAATCACTCGCACCCATTAACACCCACTCCCACTAACACCCACTCACACTAACACTCACTCTCACTAACACTCACACCCACTAACACTCACTCACACTTACTAACACACACTAACTCCCCCTCACACTCAGACACTCTTACATCCACGAACACACCCTCACACTCACACCCACTAACACCCACTAACAATCAATCAATCAATCAACATTTATTTTTATAGCGCTTGTTACAACAGACGTATCACAAAGAATCTTTACAAAGAATCTTTACTGATCTAATCTGATGTTCGAGCCCCCAATGAGCAAGCCGAGGGCCACAGTGGCAAGGAGAAACTCCCTTAGTTAGGAAGGAAGAGACCTCGAGAGGAACCGAGACTCAAAGGGGGAACCCATCCTCCTCGGGTCAACACCAGATACAGGACAGCACTAGAAAGCAGAGTGTAATGTCTGATTAGTCTGTAATGATGTTGGTGGTTCCTAAGATGGGTCAGCAGGCGCAGGCCAAGCTTCCACAGTGCAGGACAGCCAGGAGCTCCGTGGTAGTAAAGGCTCCCAGTGGCTCCCAGTCGGGGCAGATGTAGCAACAGCATCAGGCCACACAGGACGGGCAGCAGTTCAGCTCAGACAGAGAGATCAGA
This sequence comes from Prochilodus magdalenae, assembly GCA_024036415.1. Lineage (NCBI taxonomy): Eukaryota > Metazoa > Chordata > Actinopteri > Characiformes > Prochilodontidae > Prochilodus > Prochilodus magdalenae. Next base: position 36,278 of record JAMWET010004427.1, read on the forward strand.
CAGACTGTTAGCTCTGACAGAAGACCTGAACACACTGTACGGTGTTAACAGAGAGATCAGACAGACTGTTAGCTCTGACAGACCTGAACACACTATACGATGTTAAAAGAGAGATCAGACAGACTGTTAGCTCTGACAGACCTGAACACACTATACGGTGTTAACAGAGAGATCAGACAGACTGTTAGCTCTGACAGAAGACCTGAACACACTATACGGTGTTAACAGAGAGATCAGACAGACTGTTAGCTCTGACAGACCTGAACACACTGTACGGTGTTAACAGTGCAGCAGTGACTCCGGCAGGCCTGGCTATTACAGCATAACTAAAAAGGGAGAGCCAGAAGGTCACACAGACATGAGGGCTCCCTGAGAAGTCAGCACCCCTCTGCTCCACCGTCAACAAACCTGAGTGAACACGAGGAGCAGCGGGACCACCGCACCAACACTCCCAGCTTACCAAACACTCTCGGTCAGCAGACCCCTAGACCTGCACCTTTTATCTATCAGAAAAAAAAGACTAATTACCAAAAGCTCCACTAAACAGGTAGGTTTTAAGCCTGGACTTAAAGATTGAGGCTGTGTCTGAGTCCCGAACACTGACAGGTAAATTATTCCAGAGCTGGGGGGCCTTGTATGAGAAGGCTCTGCTCCCCGATGTAACTTTGTTAATTCTAGGCACTAACAGAGAGCCCGCACTTTAAGACCTAAGGTCACATGAAGGCTTATAGTACGAGATAAGTTCAGTAAGGTAGGTAGGAGCGAGGCCGTTTAGAGCTTTATACGTCAGAAGAAGAATTTTATACTCAATACGGAATTTAACTGGTAACCAGTGTGAGTTAGATCAGACTGGGCTGATATGATCAGACTGGGCTGATGTGATCAGACTGGGCTGATGTGATCAGACTGGGCTGATATGATCAGACTTCCTAGTTCTTGTAAGGACTCTAGCTGCAGCGTTTTGGACTAGCTGAAGTTTGTTAAGGCTTTTGCTGGAACAACCAGAAAGCAGGGCGTTACAGTAATCCAGCCTTGAGGTAATAAAGGCGTGACCTAGCTTCTCTGCATCCTGTAGTGACAGTGCATTTCTTAATTTCGCAATATTGCGAAGATGTAGGAAAGCTATTCTAGTGATATTATTAATATGCTCATCGAAGGCCAGATCAGGATCGATTGTGACACCAAGACTTTTAACAGAGGTACCTGGTGTAACTAAGAAGCTATTTAGATTGAGTGGTAATGCAGACAGCTTGGTTCTAACACTTC
>JAMWET010004428.1:0-15000 GCA_024036415.1 Prochilodus magdalenae
GTGGTGGGTGTGGTTCGTGTTTTAGTGTGTGGTGTTTAGTGTGTGTGAGTTGGATGTGTGTTTGTGTGTGTGCACATGTGCAATTGTGTGTGGTGTGTTAGTGTGTGTGGTGTGTGTAGTGTGCGTTAGTGTGTTTGAGTTGTGATGTGTAACGTGTGTGTGCACATGTGAGTGTGTGTGTGTTGTGTGTGTGTGTGTGCGTGGTGCACATGTGTGAGTGTGTGTGTGTGTGTGGTGTGCGTGTGTAGTGTGTATGTTATGTGCACCATGTGAGTGTGTGTGTGGAGTGTGTGCCTTGGTGTGTGTGTGTGCGTGTGTGCACAGTGTGAAGTTGTGTGTGCTGTCACTGATGCGTGTGTGTGTGTGTGTTTGGTGACCATTGTGTGCGATGCACATGTGTCGTGTGTGTGTGTGTGTGTGTGTTAGTGTGTGTGTTAGTGTGTGTCGAGCGTGAGTGTGCGTGTTGTGTGCCACATGGTGCGTGTGCTGTGTGTGTGTAGTGTCGTGTGAGTGTGTGTTTAGTGTTGCGTTAGTGTGCCGCACTGTGAGTGTGAGTGTGTGTGTTGTTGGTGCACTGTGAGGTGTGTGTGTGTGTAGTGTGTGTGTGTGAGTGGTGGTTGGAGCAGTGTGTGTGTATTTAGTGTGCTGCAAAGTTTGAGGTGATGTGTAGTGAGTGTTAGTGTGTGTGTGGCGAAATCTGTGTGCACAGAGGAGTGTGTGGTTGCGTGTGTGTGTGCGTCAAAGTTTGTGGGAGTGTGGTGTGTGTGTGTGCGTGTATGTGCGCTGTCGTGGCTTGTGCGGGACATGTGAGGTGTGTAGTGTGTTGTGTGTTGTGTGGAGAAGATCTGTAGTGTGTATGGAGTGTGTGTGCTGTGATGCAAATATGATGTGTGTGTGTGTGTCCCTGCGCGGGGTGCGTATGTGTGTGTGCGTGGTGTGGTGGGGTTAGTGTGTGTGTGAGTGTGTGTGTGTGTGTTAGTGTGTGTTAGTGTGTGTGTGTGTGTGTGTGTGTGCGTGTGCGTGTGCGTGTGTGTGCGTGTGATTGTGAGTGTGTGTGTGTGTGTGTTAGTGTGTGTGTGTGTGTTAGTGTGTGTGAGTGTGTGTGTGTTAGTGTGTGTTAGTGTGTGTGAGTGTGTGTGTGTGTGAACACAGGTGGTTAGCCGCCGCTCGCTGCTCCTCTGCGCTCGGCTCTTATCTACACAGAGGCCACATTGCCGCCGTTGAATCTTAATTATTGTGATTTGGTTGCCAGGCAGTAGCGTACGTGCGCGCAGGCCTGTGTGTGCGTCTGAGGAGGCGGCTCCTCCAGCACGCTCCCGGACCACGCTTAGGCTGCTCAGCGCCACGCCAAATTCCGTCCCTGATAGTTTCTGGACCTTGGTGCCTCCCCCAACCCCCCCTCCAATAACGCACCACAGCCGGCATGTTACGGCCCACCGCTAGAACAGTTACACAGCACTGGTACAGAATTACAGATCGACAAGAATCACAGCGATCCACGGAACACGGCATTAGTATGCAAATTGTTCAATGTGGGATCCAATTATGAAAAAGGAGAGGAATCATGGGGGACGTGCGGAATGGCACTTTAAAAAAGATGCACTTAGGACCACAATCCTCCATGGTTTGATTTTCTCATAAATGTTTAATCTCACACACACACACAGCAGGAGGACGGCAGACTAATGGGGAGGATCGGGTGAAGAACGAGCCGAGCCGTCTCCCTCCCTCCCTCCCTCCCTCTATCACTCTCTCTCTCTGTCTGTGAGCAGGAAGACAATCTCCCACATATGGTTCCTGGATTAGTGAAAAGGTCTGACCGCTGAAGTACCTGGAACTGTACCATACCCACCGTTTCCCCCCCCAGACCTTTCAGGGGTAACTCGTTCAGCCCAGGTCACATTCGGGGGAATCTGAACACATGCTAATTTGAGAACATGCTAGCGTTGGTAAAGAAGCTAGTCATGGAACCAGCACCCAGCTGGCACTGGATATCAGTAATATTAAGCAGTGATGTTACGCTAGGTTAGCTAGAGAACTCAGCAGTAATGCTAGGCTAGGTTAGCTAGAGAACTCAGCAGTAATGCTAGGCTAGGTTAGCTAGAGAGCGCAGCAGTAATGCTAGGCTTGGTTGGCTAAAGAACACAGCAGTAATGCTAGGCTAGGTTAGCTAGAGATAGCATCATTAAATGCTAGGGCGCATAGTTGGCTAGAGAACGACGCAAAGCAGTAATGCTTAGGCTAGGTGGCTATGAGGAAACCGCAGCGTAATGCTAGGCTAGGTTGGCTAGGAGGAACGCCGCATAGCAGATAATGCTAGGCGTAGGTTGGGCTAAAGAACGCAGCAGGTTAATGCGTAGGCTTGGTGTGGGCTAAAGAACGCGAGCGAAAGTATGCTAGGCTAGTTGGCAGAGGAAGCGCAGCAGTAATGCTAGGCTAGGTTGGCTAGAGAACGCAGCAGTAATGCTAGGCTAGGTTGGCTAGAGAACGCAGCAGTAATGCTAGGCTAGGTTGGCTAGAGAACGCAGCAGTAATGCTAGGCTAGGTTGGCTAGAGAACGCAGCAGTAATGCTAGGCTAGGTTAGCTACCTTGTCGTGGTTTTAAAAGACCTAGCTGGTTGCAGGGTTGCAGCCTCTGTCTTTGTGAATGAGCCGCAGAATTCCCCGCGGTTCTCCGGGGACGTGGAGTAAGTGTGCTGGTATGACTGTGGTTCCGTTGTGTGATTATGAGCTGAGCGGTTCCGTATGATGACCCGAAGGCTGACGTGATTAGACGGTGTGATGTCGACTCGGGCCGGTGTAATAGCTCCGTAACACTGAGGCTCAGCACAAACACCACCAGGAGCTCAGCAGTGACTGATGGAGGAAGACCAGCCGGAGCGCCGTGTCAGCTCCGAGACTCCGGAGGGACAGTTTTCCTGTCTGCCTGCAGGTGAACAGCAGTCATCCACCCCCCCGCTGAGAGCGTCTCTCTTCCGCACACTCATTCCCTCTCCTCCTCTTATTCCCTCCTCCGCCCACTGATTACCTCCCTCTCCTTCATTCTCTCTCTCCCTCTCTTTCACTCTCCTTTCTCTATCTCTCTCTCTCCTTCGCTCTCTTGCTCTCTCCCTTTCTCCCTATCTGTCTCTCTCTCTCTTTCCCCAACTGCTCTGTGGCTAACAGGAGAATGTGATGTACGATAACAGTGTACACACCCACACACACACACATACACACTCACCCACACACACACACGCACACTCACACACACACACACACTCATACACACTCACACACTCACACACACACACACACACATACACACTCATACACACACACACACACTCACACACACACACACACACACACACACACACACACACACACACACACACACACACTCACACACACTCACACACACACACACACACACACGCACACACACACACACACACACACACACACACACACACACACACACACACACACACACACACACAGACACACACACACACACACACACTCACACACACACAGACACACACACACACACACACACACTCACACACACACACACACCCACACACACACTCCTCAGCACATCTACACTCACATGAAACACCCCAGAGGTACCGGATCACTCTACCGGACCAGGATGATGCACACAGAGCTCTGTTACGAGGTCGCGTTAGTCTGAGCATGCTCTGTGTCCTCCTGGTGTAAGGACACTCTGGGTCAGGTTTATGTTACATTATGGGGACCGTTCCCTGCATGTGTGCTTATCCAATTATGGTCCTTCCTCTGGGTTCGGCCTTTCGATGACTCGGGTGAGTGTACAGGGTGTGTGTGCGCTCTGCCGCGAGTCACTCTGTCCCCGTGTGGGCGCGTGTGTGCGCGTGTGGGCGCGCGTGTGTGCGCGTGTGTGCGCGTGTGCTGCTGGATTAATTGGTGCTCTTAAAATGTCATACAGCTCAGGAAAGGTGACCCAGCATCAACTGTTACACCCCTCCCCTCTATCCCTCACTCCCCCTGTCTCTCTCTCGTTCTCCCTGCCTCTTTATCCTTGTCTTTTCTTCCCTGTTTATTCTTCCTTCTCTCGTTTTCTTTTCCTCTTACTCTTTCCTTTCTCTCTTTCACTCTCTTTGCTCCCACACTTGCTATTTCTTCTTTTCTCTTTTACTCCTCCTTTCTCTCTCTCTTTTATTCCTCCTTCTTCTTTCTGTTCTCGTCCTCTGTCCTCTCAGTTTAATCTATGAGACTGTCCGGCCTGCAGTAGCTCCGTGCGTGTTTCTGTGGAGTGTGAATGTTTTGCCTGTGTCCGTGTGGGCTCCCTCCACCAGGTGCTCCGGTTTCCTCCCACAGTCCAAGCAAATGCAGTCAGGTGAACTGGAGATGCTGAATTCCCCTTCTTCCCAGTGTGTGTGTGAGAGTGTGGGTGTGTGTGTGTGTGTGTGAGTGTGTATATGTGTGTGTGTGATGAGTGTGCACATGTGTGCTCTGTGAGGTGTGGTGTGGTGTTGTCTGTGTGTGTATCTGTGTCCTGTGTGGTGTAAGGTCTTGTCTGGGTCAGGTGTTATGTGTGTGTGTTGTGTGGTGAACGATCCCTGTGTGTGTGCTTATCCAATTACGGTATGTGTCCTGTGTTTGTTCTGGCCTTTCGTGTGTGTCTGGTGTGTGTATATGTGTGTGTGTGTGTGTGTGCGCTGTGCCGCGAGTCAGTGTTGTTGTGTGCGTCTGTGTGTATCTGTGTGTGTGCGCGTGTGAGTGAGTGTGTGCGTGCGTGCGTGTGTTTGGGTGTGAGTGTGTGAGTGTGGTGTGTACGTGTGTGTGTGTCTGTTTAAAAGTGTGTGTGTGTGAGTGTCAGTATGAAAGTGGTGTATGTGTGTGTGTATGTGTGTGTGTGTGTCCCCTCTGTGTGTCAGTGTGTGTGTGTGGTGTGTGTCGTTTGTAAGTGTGTGTGTGTTTATCCTTGTGTGTTTCTTGTGTGTGTGTTTGATTGTGTATGTGTGTGTTCTGTGAGTGTGTGTTTCCTGTTATGTGAGTGTCCTGTCTCTGTGTCTGTGTATGTGTTTGGTGTCCACACTTGTATTTGTGTCTTTTGTTTGTGTGTCCTTTCTCTGTCTCTGTTTATTCCTCCTTCTGTCTTTCTGTTGTCGTCCTCTGTCCTCTTGTGTTGTATTCTATGAGACTGTCCGGCCTGCAGTAGCTCCGTGCGTGTTTCTGTGGAGTGTGTGTGGTTTGCAAACCTGTGTCGTGTGTGGGCTGTGTCCACCAGTGTGGCTCCGGTTTCCTCCCACAGTGTATAAGTGTGTGCAGTGTGTGGTGAAATGGAGATGTGTGTGAATTCCCCTTCTGTGTGTGTGTGTGTGTGAGATGTGTGTGTGTGTGTGTGTGTGTGTGTGAGTGTGTGTATTTGTGTGTGTGTGTGTGTGTGTCTGTGTGTGTGTGTGTGTATGTGTATGTGTGTGTGTGTGTGTGTGTGTGTGTGTGTATGTGTGTGTGTGTGTGTGTGTGTGTGTGAGTGTATGTCTGTGTGTGTGTGTGTGTGTGTGTGTGTGTGAGTGAGTAGCTCAGAAGATGAAGGTACAAACGAACGAATGAACGGATGAGGCCTACGTGGTACTAGGCTTACTGAACATGGCCTCCTGTGATCGGCTTGGTTCTCTGATGACGGCAGCCACTTGTCATAATAACGAGCTCTGCCTCCACGTTAATCATTCTATAAGTGTAATAATAATAACAATACTGTGTGATAATAATCTCTCACTCAATGTGTGCCTGCTGTATCTGTGTGTCTGTCTGTTTTTCTCCTCCTCCTTCCCATCTCTCATTCTCACTCTCTCTTCTCTTTCACTCTCACTCACTCCGTTACACAGATGAGAGGAAGTGATCGGGGAGTCTTCTGCTGGGTTGAGTTCCAGGAAGATCAGCGTGTGTGTTTCCCCCCTCAGTATATCAGAAGGTTGAGAGGTAAGTCCTTCTCAGAGTCCAAACTGTTCTTAAAGGAGCAGTGTGTGAGATTTAAGGTGGATCTCAGATGTCGCCCTGTGTGATGACGTATGTGTGTGTGAAGTGTGGTCCCATTTTCATGTGGAGATGTCAACTGTGTGTTCAGTCTCAAGGGGTAGGGGTTACACTCGAACACAAGGGGTAGGGAGTGTGAAAACAAGGGGGAGGGGTTACACTCGAAAACAAGGGGGAGGGGTTACACTCGAAAACAAGGGGGAGGGGTTACACTCGAAAACAAGGGGGAGGGGTTACACTCGAAATCAAGGGGGAGGGGTTACACTCGAAATCAAGGGGGAGGGGTAAAAATAAGAAATGGGATTGGGTCTGCATTGGGGCTTCATGTCTACATAGGAGCAGCTCATCAACCACACACTGGCTGTTACACTGAAGCAGCAGTTTGAACTAGGGGGCGCTACAGCACTGACTGGAGGATGTAGGAAAAACAAGAACACTTTTTTCACTTTTTGGAATGTTCTACTGTAGAACATATTTATCAGTAGCTCCGCCCCTAAAACTCCAGGAAGTGCTGTGTGTGATTCTGTGTGAATGTGTGATGTGTGTGATGGTCCCAGAGTAGCGTGAGTACTGATCGAGTGCTGTTATAAATGTGTGTGTGAAATGAAGATAGTGCTGTTATCTCTGAGAGGTGTTGAGCCAGACTTTGGCTCCTCACTCTGATAACTACTGAACAGCGCACGTGTATCATAGCAGTGGTGAATAAGTCACAGCGGTGACGGAGCACTGACACCGCCGCCGTGTCCCATTAATGGGGCTACGACCTTCGAGCGTCTCGTTTCCGCGTACGCCATTAACACTGTCCCTTCACAAAACAGCGCAGGATCCTTGAAACGCGTTCAGGAAGTGCCTCCTTCCTTCAGACCAGTTCTGGTGATGCACCGATGTGTCCTGCTCTGCCCTAATTCCCATGAGCCTCTGCGTCACAGACTGCTGGAAGGGAAAATCCCACCTACACGGCTGTGAGTGATGTTAAGGACGAGCGCCCGGTTGTTCTGTGGGCAGCCAGCACGGCGGTGTAAAGTCAGCGTGGCAGGTTTGTTTGGGTTAGTTTGAGTTTGTGAGGTAAAGGGTTTTAGCCAGGATGGTGACAGAGCTGCAGCTGGACCCAGAACTGAATCTGAGCTGGAGCGGCAGTGGGGAGCAAGGACAGACAGCAAAGACAAAGCATGGTTGTAGGAGAGGGTGGGTTTAAATGGAGCCTCTTGGGTTTAAAAGACGGGTGGCAGTGTGGTTGAAGAGTGGGTGTGGATTGGGTTTTGGAGGGGTGGTGGGGTTGAAGAGTGGATGGGGTTTGGAGGGGTGGTGGGGTTGAAGAGTGGATAGGGTTTTGGAGAGGTGGGTTGAAGAGTGGATGGGGATTGGGTTTTGGAGGGGGGTTGGGTTGAAGAGTGGATGGGGATTGGGTTTTGGAGGGGTGGTGGGGTTCAAGAGTGGATGGGGATTGAGGTTTGGAGGGGTGGTGGGGTTGAAGAGTGGATGGGGATTGGGTTTTGGAGGGGTGGTGGGGTTGAAGAGTGGATGGGGATTGAGGTTTGGTGGGGTGGTGGGGTTGAAGAGTGGATGGGGATTGCAGTTCAGAAGATGGGTGGGGTTAAGAAAACAAAGAGTGGATACGATGGGGATGAGGTTATAGAGTGGTACTAGGCTTACTTGAACATGGGGGATTGGGTTTAGATCGGCTTGGTGGTTCTCTGGATGGGTGGTGGGCAGCCACTTGTCCTAATAACGAGCTCTGCCTCCACGTTAATCATTCTATAAGTGTAATAATAATAACAATACTAATAATAATAATAATAATCTCTCACTCAATCAGCCTGCTGATCTCTTGCTCTTCCTGTCTGTTTTTCTCCTCCTCCTTCCCATCTCTCATTCTCACTCTCTCTTCTCTTTCACTCTCACTCACTCCGTTACACAGATGAGAGGAAGTGATCGGGGAGTCTTCTGCTGGGTTGAGTTCCAGGAAGATGGGGATTGGAGAGGTGTGGTGGGTTTAAAGAGTGGATCAGTATATCAGAAGGTTGAGAGGTAAGTCCTTCTCAGAGTCCAAACTGTTCTTAAAGGAGCAGTGTGGTGAGATTGGATGGGGTGGGTTCTCAGATGTCGTGGGGTGACCACACCTGATGACGTAGGGGGCTGAAGAGGTGAATGGGTGATTCCCATTTTCATACGGGGGAGATTGATGGATACCACCCCCTTATAGCTCAGGGGTCAAGGGGTAGGGGTTACACTCGAAAACAAGGGGGAGGGGTTACACTCGAAAACAAGGGGGAGGGGTTACACTCGGAAAACAAAGAGGGATGGTTATTGGGTTTAAAGGGGTGGTGGGGGAAGGGAGGGGTTACACTCAGGGTGGTGGTGGGGTTGAAGAGTGGATGGGATTGGGTTTAGAGGGGTCGTGGGGTTGAAGGGGGATGGGGTTACACTTGAAAAACAGAGGGGTGGGGGTTACACTCGAAATCATTGGGTTTATGAGGGGTGGTGGGTTGAAGAGTGGATGGGGAAGGGGTTTAGAGGGGTAAAAAATAAGAGTGGATGGGATTGGGTCTGCAGGTGGTGGGGGCTTTCATGGGGATACATAGGAGGGGTGGTGGGGTTGAACCACACACTGGCTGTTTAGACACTGGTTGAAGAGTGGATGGGGGGTGCAGTTTTGGAACTTAGAGTGGGCGGATTACAGCACTGGGTTGGAGGAGTGGAGGAAAATTGGGTAGAGAGGGGTGGTTCCACTTTTTGGATTGGGTTTGGGGGTGGGGTAGAAACAGTATGGGGATTCAGTAGCTCCGCCCCTAAAACTCCAGGAAGTGCTGATGGGAAAGTGATTGAGGGCAGTAAGTTGAAGAGTGGGGGGATTGGGTTTGGAGATGGTCAGAGGAAGAGTGGATGGGGACTGGGTTTCGAGTTTGGGTGTGCTCCTTTAAGTGGATGATTGGGTTTGAGGGGTGAAGATTGAAGAAGGATGGGGATCTCTGAGAGGTGTTTATGTGGAGCCAGACTTTTGGCTGGAGATTGGGTTCACTCTGATCAAACTACTGAACAGTGGATGGGTATGGGTTTAGAGGTGGTGGGGTTGAGATAAGTCACCATGCGGTGACGGAGTGGTGACACCGCAAGAGTGGATGGTGTCCCATTAGATGGGGGGTGACGAGTGGATGGGGATGGGTTTCGAGGGGTCTGGTTTCCGAGTGGTACGCCATTAACACTGTGGTTCACAAAACAGCGATGGGGATTGTTTAAAAGGCGTGGTGGGGTTGAAAGTGGCTCCTTCCTTCAGGAGGGGTTCTGGGATGAAGAGTGGATGGGGATTGGCTCTAGAGGGGTGGAGGGGTTGAGACCTGGATGGCCTCTGGGTCACAGAGGGGTGGCGGGAAGGGAAAATCCCACCTATTGGGCTGTGAGGGGTGATGGGTTAAGTGACGAGCGATTGGAGCTTGTGGTGGTGTGGAAGCAGTGGATGGGGGCGGTGTAGAGGGGTGGTGTTGGGGTTGAAGAGTGTATGGGTGGGTTTGGGGTGGTGGTTTTGAAGTTTGTGATGGTATTGGGTTTTAGCCAGGATGGTGTTGAAGAGTGGATGGGGATTGCAGCTGGACCCAGGGGTGAATCTGAGCTTGAGCGAGTGGATGGGCATTGGGTTTGAGCAGGTGACAGGGTTGCAAAGTGGATGGGCATGGTTGTAGGAGGGGTGGTGGGTTTTGAAGAGTGGATGGGGATTGGGTTTAAAAGACGGGTGGTGGGTGGTGGTTGAAGAGTGGATGGGGATGGGTTTGGAGGGGTGGTGGGGTGAAAGGAGTGGATGGGGATTGGGTTTAGAGGGGTGGGGGGGTTTTGAAGAGTGGATGGGGATTGGAGGGGGGGTGGTGGGGGTTGAAGAGTGGATGGGGATTGGTTTGGAGGGGTGGTGGGGGTTGAAGAGTAGATGGGGATTGGAGGGGTGGTGGGGTTAAAGAGTGGATAGGGATGGGTTTTAGAGGGGTGGTGGGTTGAAGAGTGGATGGGGATTGGTTTTAGAGGGGTGGTGGGGTTGAAGAGTGGAGGGGGATTGGGGTTGGGAGAGGGGTGGTGGGGGTTGAAGAGTGGATGGGGATTGGGTTTAGAGGGGTGTTGGGGTTGAAGAGTGGATGGGGATTGGGTTTGGAGGGGTGGTGGGGTTGAAAGAGTGGATGGGGATGGGGTTTTGAGGGGTTTTGAAGAGCGGATGGGGATTGGGTTTAGAGGGGTGGTGGGGTTGAAGAGTGGATGGGGATTGGGTTTTGGAGGGGTGGTGGGGTTGAAGAGTGGATGGGGATTGGGTTTAGAGGGGTGGTGGGGTTGAAGAGTGGATGGGGATTGGGTTTGGAGGGGTGGTGGGGTTGAAGAGTGGATGGGGATTGGGTTTAGAGGGGTGGTGGGGTTGAAGAGTGGATGGGGATTGGGTTTTGGAGGGTGGGTGGGGTTGAGTGGATGGGGATTGGGTTTGGTGGGGTGGTGGGGTTGAAGAGTGGATGGGGATGGGGTTTAGAGGGGGTGGGTTGAAGAGTGGATGGGATTGGGTTTTGGAGGGGTGGTGGGGTTGAAGAGTGGATGGGGATTGGGTTTAGAGGGGTGGTGGGGTTGAAGAGTGGATGGGGATTGGGTTTAGAGGGGTGGTGGGGTTGAAGAGTGGATGGGGATTGGGTTTAGAGGGGTGGTGGGGTTGAAGAGTGGATGGGGATTGGGTTTAGAGGGGTGGTGGGGTTGAAGAGTGGATGGGGATGGGGATTGGGTTAGAGGGGTGGATGGGGTTTTGAGGGGAGTGGGGATGGTGGGTTGGGGTGGGGTTTTTGAGGGGTGGTGGGGTTGAAGAGTGGATGGGGATTGGGTTTGGAGGGGTGGTGGGGTTGAAGAGTGGATGGGGATTGGGTTTGGAGGGGTGGTGGGGTTGAAGAGTGGATGGGGATTGGGTTTAGAGGGGTGGTGGGGTTGAAGAGTGGATGGGGATTGGGTTTGGAGGGGTGGTGGGGTTGAAGAGTGGATGGGGATTGGGTTTAGAGGGGTGGTGGGGTTGAAGAGTGGATGGGGATGGGGTTTAGAGGGGTGGTGGGGTTGAAGAGAGTGGGGATGGGTTTGGATTGGGTTTGGAGTGGATGGGGGGTGGGTTAGAGGGGTTGAAGAGTGGATGGATGGGGATTGGGTTTCGAGGGGTGGTGGGGTTGAAGAGTGGATGGGGATTGGGTTTGGAGAGGTGGTGGGGTTGAAGAGTGGATGGGGATTGGGTTTGGAGGGGTGGTGGGGTTGAAGAGTGGATGGGGTGGGGTTTTAGAGCGGGGTGGATGGGGTTGAAGAGTGGATGGGGATGGGGTTTGGAGGGGTGGTGGGGTTGAAGAGTGGATGGGGATTGGGTTTGGAGGGGTGGTGGGGTTGAAGAGTGGATGGGGATTGGGTTTGGAGGGGTGGTGGGGTTGAAGAGTGGATGGGGATGGGGTTTGGAGGGGTGGTGGGGTTGAAGAGTGGAGGTGGTTGAGAGGGGTGGTGGGGTTGAAGAGTGGATGGGGATTGGGTTTGGAGGGGTGGGGGGGTTGAAGAGTGGATGGGGATTGGGGGTGGGGTTGAAGAGTGGATGGGGATGGGGTTTAGAGGGGTGGTGGGGTTGAAGAGTGGATGGGGATGGGGTTTGGAGAGGTTGGAGGTGAAGGTGGTGGGGTTGAAGAGTGGATGGGGATTGGTTTGGGGATGGGGGGGTGGTGGGGTTGATGAGTGGATGGGGATTGGGTTTGGAGGGGTGGTGGGGTTTGAAGAGTGGATGGGATTGGTTTGGAGGGGTTTGGAGGTGGTGGGGTTGAAGAGTGGATGGGGATTGGGTTTGGAGAGGTGGTGGGGTTGAAGAGTGGATGGGGATTGGGTTTGGAGAGGTGGATGGTTGAAGAGTGGATGGGGATTGGGTTTGGAGAGGTGGTGGGGTTGAAGAGTGGATGGGGATTGGGTTTAGAGGGGTGGTGGGGTTGAAGAGTGGATGGGGATTGGGTTTGGAGGGGTGGTGGGGGTGAAGAGTGGATGGGGATTGGGTTTAGAGGGGTGGTGGGGTTGAAGAGTGGATGGGGATTGGGTTTAGAGGGGTGGTGGGGTTGAAGAGTGGATGGGGATTGGGTTTGGAGGGGTGGTGGGGGTGAAGAGTGGATGGGGATTGGGTTTAGAGGGGTGGTGGGGTTGAAGAGTGGATGGGGATTGGGTTTGGAGGGGTGGTGGGGGTGAAGAGTGGATGGGGATTGGGTTTGGAGAGGTGGTGGGGTTGAAGAGTCTGTTTGGATGGTGGTGTTGGGGTTGAAGTCTCGGTTGCAGTGGGGTTAGCAGGGCTGATGGGGTTGAGAGATTGGTGGAGGTTGGGTTTGCATAGTGTCTCTTTCTCACTCTCTCTCTTTCACTCCCCTCCTCTCCTGCCTTTCCCTCTGTCTCTGTCTCCCTCTCCCCCTCTGAGTCTCCCTCTCTCTCTGTCTGTCTCTCTGTCTCTCTCTCTCTGTTTGACACACACACTCTAACGGCCGTGTTTCCTCTCTGAACCGCATGCCGCCAGCGAACCTGCCGTGACCATGATGTCATTATTTCCCCGCAGAGAACCCGTGCATGTGTGTGACGTGTGTGTGCTGTTCCAGGCTTATGGTGCATTGTGGGGACCAGAACCTGTTTATACACTCAGGTTGTGGAGACCCTTCTTTCCTGTGGGGACCACAAGCTTAAAGCCCCACAGCTTAAAGCCTCACAGTGTTAGGTTGTTATGGTGGAGAGTGTTAGGGTTAGGGTAAAGAGGAGTCCATCTCCAGGAAATGAACCGAAATCCTTCAAATGTCCCCACAATTCACAGAAACAAATGTGCGTGTGTGTGTGTGTGTGCTGTTTGTCGGAACATTCCTGCGTCTGGTCGCTTCATGGAACGTCTGAGTACACGGATGTGTGTGTTTGTGTGTGTGCTGTCAGTAGGTGACTAATGGCAGCCGAGGGTCTCAGCGGACCCCTGCGCTCTGCTGGAGTGTGACACACACACACACACACACACACACAGAGTGCGAATATTAATGTGAGAGTGATTGGCAAGTGGTGAGGTTGCCGAGCGATTAGCCACAGTGGATGTCTGCATGTCAGGCTGTGTGTGTGTGAGTGCTGGGGTCAATTACAGGGTCAAAGGTCAAACACTCCCACCCACCCCCCCCACACACACACATTGAAAACAGCATAACATTGACTTTTGTTGATATCTTTTTTCTGAGGTGTTTGACATGTTACAGTAATGATGAGTTACAGTAAGGATGTGTTCCAGTAATGTTACAATAATGTTACAGTAATGTTGAGTTACAGCAAAGACATGTTACTGTAATGTTACAGTAATGTTGAGTTACAGTAATGTAGAGTTACAGTAACGTTGGGTTACAGTAATGATCAGTTACAGGAAGGACCGGTTACAGTAATGCTGCCTTACAGTAAGGATGTGTTACAGTAAGGGCATGTTACAGTAATGTTGAATTACAGTAAGGACATGTTACAGTAATGATTTACAGTAAGGATATGTTACAGTGATGTTCAGTTACAGTAATGATGTATAACAGTAAGGATGTGTTACAGTAAGGACATGTTACAGTAATGATTTACAGTAAGGATATGTTACAGTGATGTTCAGTTACAGTAATGATGTATCACAGTAAGGATGTGTTACAGTAAGGGCATGTTACAGTAATGTTGAATTACAGTAAGGACATGTTACAGTAATGATTTACAGTAAGGATATGTTACAGTGATGTTCAGTTACAGTAATGATGTATAACAGTAAGGATGTGTTACAGTAAGGACATGTTACAGTAATGATTTACAGTAAGGATATGTTACAGTGATGTTCAGTTACAGTAATGATGTATCACAGTAAGGACATGTTACAGTAATGATTTACAGTAAGGATATGTTGCAGTAAGGATCTGTTACAGTAAGGATGTGTTACAGTAATGTTGAATTACAGTAAGGACATGTTACAGTAATGTTCAATTACAGTAAGGAAATGTTACAGTAAGGAAATGTTACAGTAAGGACATGTTAGAGTAAGGATGTGTTACAGTAATGTTGAGTTACAGTAATATTTAGTCACAGTAAGGATGTGTTTCCACAATGTTGAGTTAAAATAAGGACATGTTATAGTAATGTTGAGTTACAGTAATGTTGGTTACAGTAACGAGTTACAGCAATGTTGGTTTAGAATAAGGACATGTTACAGTAATGTTGGGTTACAGTAAGGATGTGTTACTGTAATGTCCGGCTACAGTAAGGACATGTTACTGTAACATTGAGTCACAGTAATGTTGGGTTACAGTAATGTTGGGTTACAGTTACGTTCGGTTACAGTAATGTTGGCTTACAGTATGGACGTATGGACGTGCACCAGGACGTGTTACAGTAATGTTAACCTACAGTAATGTTAAGTTACAATAATGTTGGGTTATAGTAAGGACATGTTACAGTAATGTTGGGTTCCAGTAATTTTGGGTTACAGTAAGGACTTGTTATAGTAATGTTGGGTTACAGTAAGGACGTGTTACAGTAATGTTGAGTTACAGTAATGTTGAGTTACAATAATGTTGGGTTACAGTATGGACGTGTTACAGTAATGTTAACCTACAGTAATGTTGTGTTCCAGTAATGTTGGGTAACAGAAAGGACATGTTATAGCAATGTTGAGTTATAGTTAAGTTGGGTTACAGCAAGGACTTGTTTTAGAAATGTTGAGTTACAGTACTGTTGGGTTTCAGTAATGTTGAGTTACAGTAAGGATGTGTTACAGTGATGTTGGGTTACAGTAATTTTGGGTTACATTAAGGACTTGTTATAGTAATGTTGAGTTACAATAATGTTGGGTTATAGTAAGGACATGTTACAGTAATGTTGAGTTACAGTAATGTAATGGTGCAGTAATGTTGGGTTACAGTAAGGACGTGTTACAGTAATGTTGAGTTACAGTAATGTTGAATTTCAGTAATGCTGGGTTAGAATAATGTTGAGTTA
>JAMWET010004428.1:27500-35000 GCA_024036415.1 Prochilodus magdalenae
GCTCTCTCTCTCTCTCTCTCTCCTCGCAGTCCATCCCCTCTTCTTTTCTGCGCTCCACTCATCCGCGTAATGGGGCTAATTCATTACTCTGAAACACAATCATTTATCAGAAATGTATTACAGGGCGTCTCGGCGATGAGAAGCCACCACCAGCCTCTGCATGGGGAGTGCAGGTTAAAGGCACCCATAAAGTTGCAATTGGCCGGGACCTCACGAAATCGGACCGCACACATACCCAAGATACAGCGTACACCGCGTTCACCCCGCCGCGAATTCACTTCCAGCTTCATGAGAACCAAACGTGCTAAACGTGCCAAAGGTGGTGATAGGGACCAATCACAGACAGGGGGAGGTCTCCGAACTAACGATGTGATGATTAGGACCAATCACAGTCAGGGGGAGGTGTCTAAACTAACGGTGTGGTCATTAGGACCAATCACAGTCAGGGGGAGGTCTCTGAACTAACGATGTGATGATTAGGACCAATCACAGTCAGGGGGAGGTCTCCGAACTAACGATGTGGTGATTAGGACCAATCACAGACAGGGGGAGGTCTCTGAACTAACAATGTGGTGATTAGGACCAATCACAGTCAGGGGGAGGTGTCTGAACTAACGATGTGGTGATTAGGACCAATCACAGACAGGGGGAGGTGTCTGAACTAACGATGTGGTGATTAGGACCAATCACAGTCAGGGGGAGGTGTCTAAACTAACGATGTGGTGATAGGGACCAATCACAGTCAGGGGGAGGTCTCCGAACTAACGATGTGGTGATAGGGACCAATCACAGACAGGGGGAGGTCTCCGAACTAACGATGTGGTGATAGGGACCAATCACAGTCAGGGGGAGGTCTCCGAACTAACGATGTGGTGATTAGGACCAATCACAGTCAGGGGGAGGTCTCCGAACTAACGATGTGATGATTAGGACCAATCACAGACAGGGGGAGGTGTCTGAACTAACGATGTGGTGATTAGGACCAATCACAGTCAGGGGGAGGTGTCTGAACTAACGATGTGGTGATAGGGACCAATCACAGTCAGGGGGAGGTCTCCGAACTAACAATGTGGTGATAGGGACCAATCACAGACAGGGGGAGGTCTCCGAACTAACGATGTGGTGATAGGGACCAATCACAGACAGGGGGAGGTCTCCGAACTAACGATGTGATGATTAGGACCAATCACAGACAGGGGGAGGTGTCTGAACTAACGATGTGGTGATTAGGACCAATCACAGTCAGGGGGAGGTCTCCGAACTAACGATGTGGTGATAGGGACCAATCACAGACAGGGGGAGGTCTCCGAACTAACGATGTGGTGATAGGGACCAATCACAGACAGGGGGAGGTCTCCGAACTAACGATGTGATGATTAGGACCAATCACAGACAGGGGGAGGTGTCTAAACTAACGGTGTGGTGATAGGGACCAATCACAGTCAGGGGGAGGTGTCTAAACTAACGATGTGGTGATAGGGACCAATCACAGACAGGGGGAGGTCTCCGAACTAACGATGTGGTGATAGGGACCAATCACAGACAGGGGGAGGTCTCCGAACTAACGATGTGGTGATTAGGACCAATCACAGTCAGGGGGAGGTGTCTGAACTAACGATGTGGTGATAGGGACCAATCACAGTCAGGGGGAGGTGTCTAAACTAACGATGTGGTGATAGGGACCAATCACAGTCAGGGGGAGGTGTCTGAACTAACGATGTGGTGATTAGGACCAATCACAGTCAGGGGGAGGTGTCTGAACTAACGATGTGATGATTAGGACCAATCACAGTCAGGGGGAGGTGTCTGAACTAACGATGTGGTGATAGGGACCAATCACAGTCAGGGGGAGGTGTCTAAACTAACGATGTGGTGATAGGGACCAATCACAGTCAGGGGGAGGTCTCCGAACTAACGATGTGGTGATAGGGACCAATCACAGACAGGGGGAGGTCTCCGAACTATCGATGTGGTGATAGGGACCAATCACAGTCAGGGGGAGGTGTCTAAACTAACGATGTGGTGATAGGGACCAATCACAGTCAGGGGGAGGTCCCTGAACTAAGGTTCTGTGGCTCAGGGCAGGTCAGACAGGGCAGTGGATAGCCCAGTCGCTGTGGATGCCAGCTGAAGACCCTAACCCCAGGAGGAGGGTGGAGGTGTGGTAGGCTGTGTTTAGCGTCCTCTGAGGGACATTGGGCTGTCTGCCGTTTAGGGCCAGCCCCTCTGTGCGCCAGCCTAGTGTTAGGTGGTGTGTGTGCGGCTCATGTGCTGGGGGTGTGTGAGCGGGGGGCATGCTCCTTGACCTTCTCAGCCCTCTATATCAGCGGTTCCTCCGGGAAGGTAAAGGTCCTGGTCTAGGAATACGCAGCCCCCCACCAAAACCCCACAGAGGGTCCGTCCTGGTCTCCTCCGCGGGGAGCCGGAGATGAAGGTAGCGCCGCATGCGTCTCACGTCTTCAGCAGCGCGCCCCAAAATTATGAAGGAACAATTATCACGGCAGCGCGAGCGCGAGCGCGAGAGCGGCGGCAGGTCCCCGCTCCGAGTGAGTGATGAGATTTTGAAAAATGAGTTTGTGCTGAAAGTGGCAGTTATTAGTTAGCGAGGAAAGTAAAAGCTAACCGCACGCACTCGCGCGCACTCGCGCTCACTCGCTCAGCTTGCTCTCGCCAGCTCGCCGTCCGTTTGTTTGTTCTCGTTTTCACTCACTCCTTCTCTCTCTTTCACTCATCAGCTTCTGTCAGTTCTGCTATGACTCGTCCGGTTCCGCCTCCCGCAGACGCACACACATGCGTCCCTCTTTGAGGTGAGGGAGGGGAGGTCCCCGCGCTGGCGCACGGCGGTTGAACCCCTGAGTGTTACCTTGGTACCGCAGAGCGGTACATTTCTGACTGCGCCTTTCGAGAAAGGAGATAACATCGGCGGCTCAGGACTCGTCATCTCAGCAGCGCCAGACGTCGTCTCGCCCATCGCTAGCAGAGACAGGGTGTTGTAGGTCCTCTCCACGTCAGTCTGGTGGAGGGCTCTTGTGCAGGGATAGAGGAAGGGATCGCTTGATCATCGAGTTTAGGATGGAAACAGACTGGTCAGGTCACCCAGGAAACGGCCAGCGGAAAGCAGCCAATCAGGAATCGTCCTGTCTAAGCAGGCCCTCCTATTGGGTAGGACTTCCTGAGCTGAGGGAAAGGCTGAACAGTCGTTGTTTATGCAGGTCTGTCCTGCAGGGGGCGTGGTAACTCGGCCTGCAGTGTTCCTGGTTTATGACTGTTCACCCTTGTCAGTCACATGTCCCCAGTCCTCTAGGGTCCAGTTCTCAACCTGAGGAGCCCAGAGGAGGCGCTGTGTCCGGTGCTGGCATATCCCACGGAGGCTAAAGACTGCTGCACTGAGCTGCGGGACACGCGTGCGGGGCTCCTGCGTCCTGGGCAGCAGTGCTGGTTCTGTTACAGGTTCTGACCTGGTCTTCAGATCTACCAGACGTCAGGTGCGTCTGGAGGTTCTGCCAGGAAGACTTCCATATCATTCAATCACCCAGCACTCCCTCCGGTCACCGGCCTACACCTGCCTCTAAAACCACCTGCCTGCCTCTCCTGCTGCCTTCAGGTGCCGACGTTTCATCGCTCCATGTGTGGTTAGTGCCTCTGACCGCTCCACCCACTCCACCTGTTTCTGCTCTGCCATCCGACATTCTCTCTGCGGCTCTGCCTGGCCGGCCTTCTGCACGATGGGGCGGTGCGTTGGGCTTCTTCTCTGATGCTGCTCGTTTGATTGGTCCTGGGGCTTCTGAGGGCGGTGCTCCATTGGTTATGCTCGTCGGCCCTTTATGAAATTCATCCCGTCGCTGATTCCAGGTTCGGCAGTCTCAGACTCGGCCGTGTAAACCCGTGAGAATGTGAGAACGTGGTTAGCGGGTTACCCCTCAGGATCTAAGAGCGTTCTCTCGATTTCTGCGTGTCTCCTAATGACTCGCCTCTCGACACGATTTGACCCGTATGAATCACATCGACAACGTCAGCAGGCGTAAACTCGACACGCTGTGATTTCCTGAAACGCGAAATAAAGACCAACGAATCTCTAATCACACACAGTCGAGGCAGATGATGTGTCTCAGGCCTTCCTCACTGACTCATACAGAGACCCTCCCTCGGGGGAGGTGGCGACCGGAGCAGGAAGACCTCTGGTGTTGAGTAATGTGAGTAAACGGGGCGAGTGTCTGAGCACCCCGGAGTGCCCTGATAAGACCGAATACTGGGAGAAGAGTTCAGACGACTCCCGAGCTGCTGGTGCTGGAGCCTCGCCTGCTGTAGGCTCCGATAAGTCAGAGGCAGGTCACCGTGGTCTCCGCAGACTCCGAGGGTCTCCCCTCCCGGCCCGGTCGATCAGCACCGCTCGGAGCTCCACGCTCAGTCACTTTCGCACTGGGCAAGCTTTCAGGCACAGCCACCATGTGGGTACAGACTGACAGGAGAATGGGCTTCAGCTCGGGACCACAGGCCCGGTACAGCCACGCCACTACCCACACGTGCACCAGGAAGGCCTCGGGCCTCGGGCCTCGGGCCTCGGGCCTCGGGCTAAAGCCCATGCACTCTTCAGTCGGTACCCTGATGGCTGTGTTAGATCTGCTCCACCCTGCATCTCGAGTTCTACAGCCTTGAGTTCGGTTCCAACCCTGCATCTCGAGTTCTACACTCACGAGTTCGGTTCCAACCCTGCATCTCGAGTTCTACAGCCTTGAGTTCGGTTCCAACCCTGCATCTCGAGTTCTACAGCCTTGAGTTCGGTTCCAACCCTGCATCTCGAGTTCTACACTCACGAGTTCGGTTCCAACCCTGCATCTCGAGTTCTACAGCCTTGAGTTCGGTTCCAACCCTGCATCTCGAGTTCTACACTCACGAGTTCGGTTCCAACCCTGCATCTCGAGTTCTACAGCCTTGAGTTCGGTTCCAACCCTGCATCTCGAGTTCTACAGCCTTGAGTTCGGTTCTAACCCTGCATCTCGAGTTCTACACTCACGAGTTTGGTTCCAACCCTGCATCTCGAGTTCTACAGCCTTGAGTTCGGTTCCAACCCTGCATCTCGAGTTCTACAGCCTTGAGTTCGGTTCCAACCCTGCATCTCGAGTTCTACAGCCTTGAGTTCGGTTCCAACCCTGCATCTCGAGTTCTACAGCCTTGAGTTCGGTTCCAACCCTGCATCTCGAGTTCTACACTCACGAGTTCGGTTCCAACCCTGCATCTCGAGTTCTACAGCCTTGAGTTCGGTTCCAACCCTGCATCTCGAGTTCTACACTCACGAGTTCGGTTCCAACCCTGCATCTCGAGTTCTACAGCCTTGAGTTCGGTTCCAACCCTGCATCTCGAGTTCTACAGCCTTGAGTTCGGTTCTAACCCTGCATCTCGAGTTCTACACTCACGAGTTCGGTTCCAACCCTGCATCTCGAGTTCTACAGCCTTGAGTTCGGTTCCAACCTGCTCTTCTCTACCTTTCGGTTCCAAACCCTGCATCTCGAGTTCTACAGCCTTGAGTTCGGTTCCAACCCTGCATCTCGAGTTCTACAGCCTTGAGTTCGGTTCTAACCCTGCATCTCGAGTTCTACACTCACGAGTTCGGTTCCAACCCTGCATCTCGAGTTCTACACTCACGAGTTCGGTTCTAACCCTGCATCTTGAGTTCTACACTCATGAGTTCGGTTCTAACCCTGCATCTCGAGTTCTACACTCACAAATTCGGTTCTAACCCTGCATCTCGAGTTCTACACTCACGAGTTCCGTTTCAACCCTGCATCTCGAGTTCTACAGCCTTGAGTTCGGTTCTAACCCTGCATCTCGAGTTCTACACTCATGAGTTCGGTTCTAACCCTGCATCTTGAGTTCTACACTCACGAGTTCGGTTCTAACCCTGCATCTCGAGTTATACAGCCTTGAGTTCGGTTCTAACACTGCATCTCGAGTTCTACACTCACGAGTTCGGTTCTAAACCTGCATCCCAAGTTCTACAGCCTTGAGTTCGGTTCTAACCCTGCATCTCGAGATCTGCAATCATGAGTTCGGTTCTAATCCTGTATCTCGAGATCTGCAATCATGAGTTTGGTTCTAACCCTGCATCTCGAGTTCTACACTCACGAGTTCGGTTCTAAACCTGCATCTCAAGTTCTACAGCCTTGAGTTCGGTTCTAACCCTGCATCTCGAGATCTGCAATCATGAGTTCGGTTCTAACCCTGCATCTCGAGATCTGCAATCACGAGTTCGGTTCTAACCCTGCATCTCGAGATCTGCAATCACGAGTTCGGTTCTAACCCTGCATCTTGAGTTCTACACTCACGAGTTCGGTTCTAACCCTGCATCTCGAGTTCTACACTCACGAGTTCGGTTCTAACCCTGCATCTCGAGTTCTACACTCACGAGTTCGGTTCTAATCCTGCATCTCGAGATCTGCAATCATGAGTTCGGTTCTAATCCTGCATCTCGAGTTCTACACTCACGAGTTCGGTTCTAACCCTGCATCTCAAGTTCTACAGCCTTGAGGTCGGTTCTATCTACGCCAGAGCAGCTAGTTAGCTCCAGTGTAGCTTTGCTGAAACACGCAGTCCAGGCAGGTTTATAGCATCACTGAAGTGACCAGCCCAACCTGCCATGCAGGTGCAGCACAGTCAAACTCAAGCAGCTGGCCCACGATGCCTCTGAGCCAGCCACCGGAGGAAAGCCACTCTCTGCCTCTCAGCGGGTACAATTGCTCACCAATAGACAACCATCAAAGAGCTACACACACACACACACAGGAAAAGGAGCCATACTGCACCAGCATACTTACGCTGATGCCCACAGACAGTCCTCCCACGGATCTACCGAAACACCCAGGAGGTTCAGGGTCGGGCGGAGAGCACAACATCTACATACGCATATGGTCTATTAGGAAACTACGGGCGGATCATTCACCTGTGTGTGTGTGTGTGTGTGTGCGTGAGGCGTTTGGTGGGCCTGGTTGCTTGGGTGACGGTCCGCTTTTCATCAATGCTAGATGAAGTGATTAATAATGGATGCATGTCTATATATGGGAGCGCCGCTCCAGCCATACACACTCGTAGAGTCCGACACGCGCAAACAAACAGACAAAGGCACACAGTGACGCATGAATGCCTGTGTGGAACGGCACGCACACCCGCACGCACACGCACACACACGCACACACACGGCAGCGAGCGGAGCTGCCCTGGCTCTGTGTACACAGCCGATCTATTCATCTCTCCCTCAGCCGGCATTAATAAATGATCCTAGCCACTGAGAGCACACGCACACGCGCGCCGGCGCTCACGCAGAGCCGTTAAATATTCATCAGCTGGGCTGGGCTGTTAGTCTTCGGCTGCTAGGGGAGGCAGTAAACGCACACTCAGATACTCGCTGGCACATTACTCATGCACACACACACACCACACACACACACCACACACACCACACACACTCACACCACACACATACACACACACCACACACACCACACA
>JAMWET010004428.1:40000-50000 GCA_024036415.1 Prochilodus magdalenae
AGGGGGACCGGCCCTTTAACTGCGTGAGGGTATATACTCTGTGTGTTCTGTGGTTTGGTTTAGAGGGGGACCGGCCCTTTAACTGCGTGAGGGTATATATAACTCTGTGTGTTCTGTAGTTTGGTTTAGAGGGGGGGACCGGCCCTTTAACTGCGTGAGGGTATATACTCTTGTGTGTTCTGTGTGTTAACTGCTGAGGTATCTTTGGTGTTAGAGGGGGTTTAGAGGGGGACCGGCCCTTTAACTGCGTGAGGGTATATACTCTGTGTGTTCTGCTGTAGTTTGGTTTAGAGGGGGACCGGCCCTTTAAACTGCGTGAGGGTATATAACTGCCTGTGTGTTCTGTAGTTTGGTTTAGAGGGGGACCGGCCCTTTAACTGCGTGAGGGTATATACTCTGTGTGTTCTGTAGTTTGGTTTAGAGGGGGACCGGCCCTTTAACTGCGTGAGGGTATATACTCTGTGTGTTCTGCTGTAGTTTGGTTTAGAGGGGGACCGGCCCTTTAACTGCGTGAGGGTATATACCCTGTGTGTTCTGTAGTTTGGTTTAGAGGGGGACCGGCCCTTTTAAACTGGACTGTGTCGTGGGGTATATACTCTGTGTGTTCTGTGTGTTCTTGGGTTTAGAGTAGGGGGACCGGCCCTTTTAACTGCGTGAGGGTATATACTCTGTGTGTTCTGCTGTAGTTTGGTTTTAGAGGGGGGACTGGCCCTTTAACTGCGTGAGGGTATATATACCTCTGTGTTGTTCTGTAGTTTGGTTTAGAGGGGGACCGGCCCCTTTAAAAACTGCGTGAGGGTATATACTCTGTGTGTTCTGTGTTTGGTTTAGAGGGGGACCGGCCCTTTTAACTGCGTGAGGGTATATACGCTGTGTGTTCTGCTGTAGGTTGGTTTAGAGGGGGACCGGCCCTTTAACTGCGTGAGGGTATATACTCTGTGTGTTCTGCTGTAGTTTGGTTTAGAGGGGGACCGGCCCTTTAACTGCGTGAGGGTATATACTCTGTGTGTTCTGTGGTTTGGTTTAGAGGGGGACCGGCCCTTTAACTGCGTGAGGGTATATACCCTGTGTGTTCTGCTGTAGTTTGGTTTAGAGGGGGACCGGCCCTTTAACTGCGTGAGGGTATATACTCTGTGTGTTCTGCTGTAGTTTGGTTTAGAGGGGGACCGGCCCTTTAACTGCGTGAGGGTATATACTCTGTGTGTTCTGTGGTTTGGTTTAGAGGGGGACCGGCCCTTTAACTGCGTGAGGGTATATACTCTGTGTGTTCTGTAGTTTGGTTTAGAGGGGGACCGGCCCTTTAACTGCGTGAGGGTATATACTCTGTGTGTTCTGTAGGTTTGGTTTAGAAGGGGGGGGGACCGGCCCTTTAACTGCGTGAGGGTATATACCCTGTGTGTTCTGTAGTTTGGTTTAGAGGGGGACCGGCCCCTTTAACTGCGTGAGGGTATATACTCTGTTTGGGTGCCCTTTCTGTGGTTTGGTTTAGAGGGGGACCGGCCCTTTAACTGCGTGAGGGTATATACTCTGTGTGTTCTGCTGTAGTTTGGTTTAGAGGGGGACCGGCCCTTTAACTGCGTGAGGGTATATACTCTGTGTGTTCTGTAGTTTGGTTTAGAGGGGGACCGGCCCTTTAACTGCGTGAGGGTATATACTCTGTGTGTTCTGTAGTTTGGTTTAGAGGGGGACCGGCCCTTTAACTGCGTGAGGGTATATACTCTGTGTGTTCTGTAGTAGTTGGTTTAGAGGGGGGGACCGGCCTATACCTGCGTGAGGGTATATACTCCGTGTGTTCTGCTGTAGTTGGTTTAGAGGGGGGACCGGCCCTTTAACTGCGTGAGGGTATATACTCTGTGTGTTCTGCTGTAGGTTGGTTTTAGAGTTTGGTTTAGAGGGGGACCGGCCCTTTAACTGCGTGAGGGTATATACCCTGTGTGTTCTGTAGTTTGGTTTAGAGGGGGACCGGCCCTTTAACTGCGTGAGGGTATATACTCTGTGTGTTCTGTAGTTTGGTTTAGAGGGGGACCGGCCCTTTAACTGCGTGAGGGTATATACCCTGTGTGTTCTGTGGTTTGGTTTAGAGGGGGACCGGCCCTTTAACTGCGTGAGGGTATATACTCTGTGTGTTCTGTAGTTTGGTTTAGAGGGGGACCGGCCCTTTAACTGCGTGAGGGTATATACCCTGTGTGTTCTGTAGTTTGGTTTAGAGGGGGACCGGCCCTTTAACTGCGTGAGGGTATATACTCTGTGTGTTCTGTAGTTTGGTTTAGAGGGGGACCGGCCCTTTAACTGCGTGAGGGTATATACCCTGTGTGTTCTGTAGTTTGGTTTAGAGGGGGACCGGCCCTTTAACTGCGTGAGGGTATATACCCTGTGTTTATAGAATGTGAAGGGTGTATATATGGTGAGTGTGAAAGAAGCGGAAAATCAGCGTGCTGGTCTGCGTGCACGCGCAGTGAGTTTTCTTCTGAGCGCGGAGAGACAGGCTGCGCTGCGCGAGCTATGTGTGTGCGTATGCGCGCGCTCGCAGCGCTGTTCTCTGTTCCGCTGCTCAGTGTGTGTGCGCGTGTGCGCGCGCAGCGGAGCTGGGTTGAGTGCGGAGATAAGGAGCAGCGTGGCGCGTCTCGCGGCCTTGGGAGCGCGCTGTGTGTGTGTGTGTGTGTCTCGAGAGGATTAGCGAAGCCGGGGGCCGCATCAGGGAGGGGGAACAAAACGCCCGAGGAGCTCACACGCGCGCGCACTCACACACATGCACGTTTGTTTCTGTGAATTGTGGGGAAAATCAGCGTACAGAGACTTGAGCGCATAGGGAAACGCTGCGCGAGCTACATGCGGGCGCTCCGCTTTTCTCAGAGTCTATGACGCGTGGTGCTGCGCGCAGCCGGCGGAGATAAGGCGCATGGTCTCGCCTCTTGGGTACGCGCGGCGGTGTGTGTGTGTGGTGTAAACCTGAGACACACACGGAACGGCGCTGCCGCTCCCACCCACGTCTGTGAATTGTAGGGGACATGTACTCTCTCCCAGTTCCCCTGTCACCAGAGTCTTCTCTCCTCCTCTTGGTGTGACCCTCTCTAGACGCACCCACACGGAAACGGCTCTCTCTCCCTCTCTCTGTCTTCCCTTCTCCCCGTCTCTATACCTCTCTTCTCTCTCGCCCTCTCTCGGTGCTATACACTCTCTCTCTCACGCGCCCTAATCTACGCTCAGATGACTGTAGTGTCTCTCTCTCTCTCTCTCTCTCTCTCTCCCCGCCCCTCTCTCCTCTCTCTCTCTCTCTCCCTCTCTCTCTCTCTGACAGTAGTGTTTCCTCGGCCCCTGTAACGGGGGTGTCTGATGTCGGTGACCGTGAGGTCTAAGCGAGTCCGACAGAAAGGTGTAGGCTGAGTGTCCATACCTGCCCTTCACCAGAAGAACCCACATGTGGCTACAGCGTGCCATACGGGCTGGAGGACGTTCAGTGTCCGATCTGTGAAGTCTGAAGACCCCTGGAGGAATGCTGGAACAACGCTGAACTCCCCAGGAACTCCGGCCCCCCTCACCTGTAGAGCCGCAAAGTCAACTAGTCTGTACAATCTCCACCATCACCCGCCACCCCCGCCCCACCACCACCCACCTCCACCCACCTCACTTAGGACTTAGGACCGGTAGTTCCTTCGTTCCTGAACTAAACCCGATCTTCAGCTAGGTAGCACACATTACAGAACCTCACAGACCCAGCAGAACCGAACCACCGCCTCCCTAAAGCAGACAGACGTAGGCTAATCACACAAACGCAGCTAGCTAACGGAACACTGGGAACACCAGGGAGAACTTGGCAGCCGAGACCACCAGGTGATTCGTCGAGGGACGGGGGTGGGCGCGCCTGCTAGCTTAGCGGAGCTCATCAAATAGCGCTGTGAGTGTGAATCCTGCTTACTCATTCCGGCTCCGGGAACACTTCACCAGCTACCAGCTAGCACCAGCACAGAACCACCTACACAGAACCGCACAGAACCCACACATCTACACTACCACCACGGAGAACCTCAAAAGAACCCAGACCCAGGAGATTTCCACTGCGCTTCACACTCTAATCACACGCAGCGCACAGACAGAGGGAGGGAGGGAGGGAGGGAGGGAGGGAGGGCGAGCCAGATTCCCTCTGACTAAATGGATTTTCTCTTTCAGGAGCGAGAGATCGTGAGCGAGAGGAGCGAGAGCGAGATTAGCACCGGATGGAAAGAGAGGGAAGTGTGTGTGGGAGGGGGAGGGGAGGGGGAGGGGGAGGGGGAGGGGGTGGAACGCTGCCTAGAGAAACACACACACGCTCGCAGAGTCCCGGTGTGCTTCCGAATGCTGTGTCAGTCAAAGCAGGAGGGCTCAACAGGGGGGATTCTGATTAGAGGCGATGGCATTTAATACCGAGTAGGGGAAGAGAGGGAGAGGGAGGGAGAGAGAAAGAGCGAGAGAGAGAGAGGGGGGTGGGGGGGAGGGAGGGATAGAGAGAAAGGGTGAAAGCGAGTGAGAGACAGGGAGGGAGAGAGGGAGAGAGAGGGAGAGAGAGAGGGAGAGAGAGCGAGAGGGGGGTGGGGGGGAGGGAAGGATAGAGAGAAAGGGTGAAAGCGAGTGAGCCCCCAGACCCCCTCCCAACATTGTGGGATCTAGTGAAAGAGAGGGAGGGAGAGAGATTTTCTGAGAGGGAGAGAGGGGGAGGAGAGAGAGGGAGGAGAGAGAAAGGGTGGAAAGCGAGTGAGAGATAGTATTTGAGGTTTGGGTAGTAATTCTACTGGGCTTATTTTGGAAAGTTGGGGTGTGATGAGGGTTTTGGCAGATACGGTATTTGGGCTGTATTTGAGGGGAGAGGTAGAGTGTTGGGGTGTAGCAGATTTAGGGATTTGGGACTGTGGTACTCCTCTTGGGGTGTAATTTGGGAGTGAGTTGAGCAAGTGTATTTGGATTTTGGGGAACAGTACATCTTATCGGGGTGTATTTGGGGTGTGTTGGGGTGTATTTGGATTTGGGTAGTACTCTATCGGGGTGTATTTGGGGTGTGTTGGGATGTATTTGGGTTTGGGTAGTATTCTATTGGGCTGTGTTTGGGGAATGTTGGGGTGTATTTGGTTATTTACAGTAGCTTAGTACTGTATTTGGGTGGCTGTGTATTTGGGGTGTGTTGGGGTGTATTTGGGTTTGGGTAGTATTCTATTGGGCTGTGTTTGGGGAATGTTGGGGTGTATTTGGGGTGTGTTGGGATGTATTTGGGTTTGGGTAGTATTCTATTGGGCTGTGTTTGGGGAATGTTGGGGTGTATTTGGGTTTTGGCAGTACTGTATTGGGCTGTATTTGGGGTGTGTTGGGGTGTATTTGGATTTGGGTGGTACTCTCTTGGGGTGTATTTGGGGTGTGTTGGGGTGTATTTGGATTTGGGCAGTACTCTATCGGGGTGTATTTGGGGTGTGTTGGGGTGTATTTGGGTTTGGGCAGTACTCTATCGGGGTGTATTTGGGGTGTGTTGGGGTGAATTTGGGTTTGGGCAGTACTCTATTGGGCTGTATTTGGTGTGTGTTGGGCTGTATTTTTGTTTGGGCAGTACTCTACTGGTTGTATTTGGGGCGTGTTGGGGTGTATTTGGGTTTGGGCTGTACTCTACTGGGCCATATTTGGGGTGTGTTGGGGTGTATTTCGTTTTGGGTAGTACTCCATAGGGGTGTATTTGGGGCGTGTTGGGATGTATTCCGGTTTGGGCAGTACTCCATAGGGGTGTATTTGGGGCGTGTTGGGATGTATTCCGGTTTGGGCAGTACTCTACTGAGATGTATTTGGGGCGGGTTGGGGTGTATTTGGGTTTGGGCAGTACTCTATCGGGGTGTATTTGAAGCGTGTTGGGGTGTATTTGGGATTAGGCAGTATTGGGCTGTATTTGGGGCGTGTTGGGCTGTATTTGGGTTTGGGCAGTATTGGGCTGTTTTTGGGGCATGTTGGGCTGTTTTTGGGGCGTGTTGGGGTGTATTTGGGGCGTGTTGGGCTGTTTTTGGGGCGTGTTGGGCTGTATTTGGGGCGTGTTGGGCTGTATTTGGGGTGTGTTGGGGTGTATTTGGGTTTGGGCAGTATTGGGCTGTTTTTGGGGCGTGTCGGGCTGTGTTTGGGGCGTGTTGGGCTGTTTTTGGGGCGTGTCGGGCTGTTTTTGGGGCGTGTTGGGCTGTGTCGGGCTGTATTTGGGGAGTTTAGTTGCGGATGGTAACTTTAGGGGACTAGTGTTGGGCTGTTTTTTTAGGGGGTTTAGTTGGGTGTTTTTGGGACCTGTCACCGCGATTTGGGGCCCGCAGTCCGTCTTGTGTTGGGTCTGTATTTGCGGCTGTTCGCTGTTTGCGGTTGGTGTATTTGGGTTTGGGCAGTATTGGGCTGTTTTTGGGGCGTTTCGGGCTGTTTTTGGGGCGTGTTGGGCTGTTTTTGGGGCGTGTTGGGCTGTGTTTGGGGCGTGTTGGGCTGTATTTGGGGCGTGTTGGGCTGTGTTTGGGGCGTGTTGGGCTGTTTTTGGGGCGTGTTGGGCTGTATTTGGGGCGTGTTGGGCTGTTTTTGGGGCGTGTTGGGCTGTTTTTGGGGCGTGTTGGGGTGTATTTGGGTTTGGGCAGTATTGGGCTGTTTTTGGGGTGTGTCGGGCTGTTTTTGGGGCGTGTCGGGCTGTTTTTGGGGCGTGTTGGGCTGTATTTGGGGCGTGTTGGGCTGTTTTTGGGCCAAAACGTGTCCCCCCCCCCCCCCATGTTTTGGGCGTTTTTGGGGCCACAAACCGTGTAATTTGGGTATATTGGGCAGTATTGGGCTGGCTGTTTTTGGGGCGTGTTGGGCTGTGTTTGGGGGCGTGTTGGGCTGTTTTTGGGGCACGTGGTGGTGTTGGGCCTGTATTTTGGGCACCGTGTTGGTGGGGTGTACTTTTGGTTTTTGGGCAGTATTGGGCTGTTTTTGGGGCGTGTTGGGCTGTGTTTGGGGGCGTGTTGAGTTGTTTTTGGGGCGTGTTGGGCTGTTTTTGGGGCGTCTCGGGCTGTTTTTGGGGCGTGTTGGGCTGTGTTTGGGGCGTGTTGGGCTGTATTTGGGGCGTGTTGGGCTGTGTTTGGGTTTGGGCAGTATTGGGCTGTATTTGGGGCGTGTTGGGCTGTGTTTGGGGCGTGTTGGGCTGTTTTTGGGGCGTGTTGGGCTGTTTTTGGGGCGTCTCGGGCTGTTTTTGGGGCGTGTTGGGCTGTATTTGGGGCGTATCGTCGCGGGCTGTGCTTTTTGGGGCAGTGTGGGGGCTGGTATTTGGGGCATGTTGGGCTGTGTTTGGGGCGTGTTGGGGTGTTTTTGGGGCGTGTTGGGCTGTATTTGGGGCGTGTCGGGGTGTATTTGGGTTTGGGCAGTATTGGGCTGTATTTGGGGCGTGTTGGGCTGTGTTTGGGTTTGGGCAGTATTGGGCTGTATTTGGGGCGTGTCGGGCCGTTTTTGGGGCGTGTTGGGCTGTGTTTGAGGGTGTTGGGCATGTAGTTGGGCTGTATTTTGGGTCCTCGCTATGTCGGGCTGTGTTTGGGTTTGGGCAGTATTGGGCTGTATTTGGGGCGTGTTGGGCTGTATTTGGGGCGTGTTGGGCTGTGTTTGGGGCGTGTTGGGCTGTATTTGGGGCATGTTGGGCTGTATTTGGGGCGTGTCGGGGTGTGTTTGGGTTTGGGCAGTATTGGGCTGTATTTGGGGCGTGTTGGGCTGTGTTTGGGTTTGGGCAGTATTGGGCTGTATTTGGGGCGTGTCGGGCTGTTTTTGGGGTGTGTTGGGCTGTGTTTGGGGCGTGTTGGGCTGTGTTTGGGGCGTGTTGGGCTGTGTTTGGGGCGTGTTGGGGTGTATATGTTCCTGGCTACCGTTTTGTTCAGACCGAACGGCTCCAGAGACGGTGCAGTGGAGCGGGTGGTGTTCATTAGTATGGGAGCTAGGCTGCTTTCTGCCTGCAGTGTTGCTGTTGTCTGCTCCGACGCTCGCTAGTCCAAAATAGCAGCGCTTACATTATCAATCACTCCCAGCCCGAGGATGAGAGGAGCCTCGGAACGCCGGGAACCCCGCTACTACCCACCAGCTCCCTCAGAGGAGAGAGAGAGGGAGAGAGAGATCCGTCTCTATCAGCTTCAATCTCTTTTCAGCTGCAACCAGACAGGAGCCTTCCTTTTGACGAGAACACTGTCAATCATCTCTCTCTCTCTCTGACTGACTTCTGTAGTGTGTGGGGGATAAGAGTGTGTGGACTTCCCCTGGCCTTTGTCAAAAGGCAACCGACTCAGCAAGCATGAAAAGAAGCAGTAGAGGAAGAGAGGGAGTGAGGGAATGAGAGTGCTAGAGAGAGAGAGAGAGAGAGACAGACAGACAGACAGACAGTAGAATGCTCATGACAGCTTTAGCTGTGTGTGTGTGTGCGCTCTCGCTCCCTCGCGTGTGTGTGTGCTCGCGCGCTCGAGTGTGTGTGTGTGTGTGTGTGTGTGTGTGCGCTCTTGCTCCCGTGCGTGTGTGTTCTCGCGCGCTCGAGTGTGTGTGCGCTCTCGCGCGTGTGTGTGTGTGCGCGCTCGAGTGTGTGTGTGTGTGTGTGTGCGCTCTCGCTCCCGTGCGTGTGTGTTCTCGCGCGCTCGAGTGTGTGTGCGCTCTCGCGCGTGTGTGTGTGTGCGCGCTCGAGTGTGTGTGTGTGTGTGTGTGTGCGCTCGCGCGCTCGAGTGTGTGTGTGTGAGAGGCTGCCGCTGCAGGCTCTGACGTGGAAGGTCATATCGAATAGCAGCAGATCCTGCTGTAGCCGCAACCCTACACCTCACACACACACACACACACACACACACCCCACACGCACACACACACACCCACACACACACTGCGCTGCCTGTTTACTGCAGCTTAACCCTGCCGCCCCGGTCAGCCGTAAGGCGAGCCTCTCACCCGGCCGCTCCCCGCCACACACATACAGAAGCTCACGCACACACTTTGGAACGCTGAGCACTCTGCTGCTGAGTTTAGAGTGGCCTCTCCCCCCGCCAACACGTCTCTCTTCCTCTCTCTCTATACCTTATATCTTAACTCTCTCTATCCTCTCTCTCTTCCTACTGGTCGTCTCTATCCAAACTTCGTTCTCTATCTCTCGATCGCTATCTCCCTCTCTC
The DNA here is from genome assembly GCA_024036415.1 of Prochilodus magdalenae. Lineage (NCBI taxonomy): Eukaryota > Metazoa > Chordata > Actinopteri > Characiformes > Prochilodontidae > Prochilodus > Prochilodus magdalenae. Next base: position 49,135 of record JAMWET010004428.1, read on the forward strand.
TCTCTCCCCTGCTTCTACTCTATCTACGCATCTTGTCTCTCCCCATCTCTCTCCCTCTCTCTCTCCCCCTCTCTCTTCCTCTCTCTCTCCTCTTCTCTCTTCCTCTCTCTCTCTCTCTCCCCTTCTTTCTCTCTCTCTCTCTCTCTCCCTCTCTCTCTCTCCCCTTCTCTCTCTCTCTCTCTCCCCTTCTCTCTCCCTCTCTCTCTCCCCTTCTCTCTCCCTCTCTCTCTCCCTCTCTCTCTCTCTCTCTCCCCTTCTCTCTCTCCCTCTCTCTTCCCTTCTCTCTCTCTCTCTCCCTCTCTCTCTCTCCCTCTCTCTTCCCTTCTCTCTCTCTCTCTCTCCCTCTCTCTCTCTCTCCTCTTCTCTCTCTCTCTCTCTCACTCTCTCTCTCGCCCTCTCTCTCTCTCTCTACCCTTCTCTATTCCTCTCTCTCTCCCTCTCTCTCTCCCTCTCTCTCTCCCCTTCTCTCTCCCTCTCTCTCTCCCCTTCTCTCTTCACTCTCTCTCCCCTTCTCTCTCACTCTCTCTCTCCCCTTCTCTCTCCCTCTCTCTCTCCCCTTCTCTCTCCCTCTCTCTCTCTCTCTCCCTCTCTCTCTCTCTCTCCCCTTCTCTCTTCCTCTCTCTCTCTCCCTCTCTCTCTCTCTCCTCTTCTCTCTCTCTCTCCCCTTCTCTCTCCCTCTCTCTCTCCCCTTCTCTCTCCCTCTCTCTCTCCCCTTCTCTCTTCACTCTCTCTCTCTCTCTCTCTCTCTCTCTCCCCTTCTCTCTCTCTCTTTTTCTCTCTCTCTCTCTCCCCTTCTCTCTCTCTCTCTCTCTCTCTCTCTCCCCTTCTCTCTCTCTCTCTCTCTCTCTCTCTCTCTCTCCCCTTCT
>JAMWET010004428.1:57500-65000 GCA_024036415.1 Prochilodus magdalenae
CATTCACTCATTTACTCACTCACTCATTCACCCATTTACTCATTCACTCATTTATTTCCCCTCACATATTCACCCATTTACTCACTCAATCATTCACCCATTTACTCACTCACTCATTCACCCATTTACTCACTCACTTATTCACCCATATACTCATTCACTCATTTATTTCCTCTCACTCATTCACCCATTTACTCACTCACTTATTCACCCATATACTCATTCACTCATTTATTTCCTCTCACTCATTCACCCATTTACTCACTCACTTATTCACCCATATTCATTCACTCATTTATTTCCTCTCACTCATTCACCCATTTACTCACTCACTCATTCACCCATTTACTCACACACTCATTCACCCATTTACTCACTCACTCATTCACCCATTTACTCACTCACTCATTCACCCATTTACTCATTCACTCATTTATTTTCTCTCACATGTTCACCTATTTACTCACTCACTCTTTCACCCATTTACTCATTCACCCATTTACTCACTCACTCATTTACCCATTTACTCATTTACCCATTTACTCATTCACTCATTTGTTTCCTCTCACTCATTCACCCATTTACTCACTCACTCATTCACCCATTTACTCACTCACTCACTCACTCACTCACTCACTCACTCACTCACTCACCCATTTACTCATTCACTCATTTATTTCCTCTCACTCATTCACCCATTTACTCACTCACTCATTCACCTATTTACTCACTCACTCATTCACCCATTTACTCATTCATTTACTCACTCACTCACTCAATCAATCATTCATTTACTCATGAATGAACCAACCGTGTTCTAGATAATCTGGACAAAATATTTGATATGATTATTGATAGGAATCGATCTCACAGGTATAATCAATACATCTACAGCCCGGTGACGGACTGGTGGCCTGTCCGGGGTGTTTCCTGCCCTCTGCCTAAAGAGGGCTGGGCTAGGGTCCGGCACGCCCCCCCCCCGCGACCCAGAAGGATAAGCAGCTCAGAAGATGAATGAGTGAATGAAGGAATGAATATGTATAGTATGTAGTTCTACAGATATAATGAGTGCAGGGCAGCCACTAGGGGGCTGCAGAGAGTGTGGGCGTGTCAGGCGCAGTTGCTCTGTAAACAACAACAGACAGAAACGCCCTGTACTGAGTCTGAAACGCGGTTCTCTGAGCGCAGCCTAAATTTGTGATCCAGTTGGGTGCTAGGCTGATGGTGCTGGTGATTTTCTGCCCAGGTCAATTAGCCGGTCGGATTTACGCATGCCGACCATTCCTCTGTCCTCAGCGTCTCTCCTTCTCTAAGCAAACGCTCGACTGGTGCACTAATCTGCTCTTTTTGGCAGCGGCCGAGGGCTTGGCTTTCCTACTGCTTACTCTACTGGTCCAGGATTGGCCACACATGCGCTCACACACACACCCTCGCACAAGCGCGAGCCCTGCCTGTTTATAATGAGTGCTGTTTGCGGAGTGTAAATTTGTCTCTCCCTCCTCAGCAATCACTCTTTACTTCAGCTCTCTCTCTAGGGGAGGTTGCAATCAGGACACTGTGTGTGTGCGCACTCGTTTGATGTGTGTGTGCGTGAGTGAACGACAGAGTGTGTGTTCTTTGATAAGAGCTGGAGCAGGTAGGCGAAAGACTGACGTTGCCAGGCCTTGTCGTTAACCCCGTTCGTGGCTTGCATCACAGACGAAGGCTTTGTTTGCTGTTGATAGCTGCTGCAGATGCCGGGCTCCACCAAGGCTAAACAAACACCCTGTCCCAGCAGGTCCACAGCGTACACCGAGTGGCCAAAAGTACGTGGACACTAATGAGTTCAGGTGTTTCAGCCACACCCATCATACACAGTGAGAGGAGGGGGAGAAAATCTCTCGGTACAGAATTCCAAACTCCAACAGAGTTCCAGGAAGCTCCATGAACTGGGTCTCCATGACTGCAATACAGCGAGGGGGTGTAACATCTGTACAGCTGTGTGTATAAGGGGTGTAGAGGAGTCAGTGTGATACAGCGGGGGGGTGTAACATCTGTACAGCTGTGTGTATAAGGGGTGTAGAGGAGTCACTGGGATACAGCGAGGGGGTGTAACATCTGTACAGCTGTGTGTATAAGGGGTGTAGAGGAGTCACTGGGATACAGCGAGGGGGTGTAACATCTGTACAGCTGTGTGTATAAGGGGTGTAGAGGAGTCACTGGGATACAGCGAGAGGGGGTGTAAACATCTGTACAGCTGTGTGTATAAGGGGTGTAGAGGAGTCACTGGGATACAGCGAGGAGGTGTAACATCTGTACAGCTGTGTGTATAAGGGGTGTAGAGGAGTCACTGGGATACAGCGAGGAGGTGTAACATCTGTACAGCTGTGTGTATAAGGGGTGTAGAGGAGTCACTGGGATACAGCGAGGGGGTGTAACATCTGTACAGCTGTGTGTATAAGGGGTGTAGAGGAGTCACTGGGATACAGCGAGGAGGTGTAACATCTGTACAGCTGTGTGTATAAGGGGTGTAGAGGAGTCACTGGGATACAGCGAGGGGGTGTAACATCTGTACAGCTGTGTGTATAAGGGGTGTAGAGGAGTCACTGGGATACAGCGAGGGGGTGTAACATCTGTACAGCTGTGTGTATAAGGGGTGTAGAGGAGTCACTGGGATACAGCGAGGGGGTGTAACATCTGTACAGCTGTGTGTATAAGGGGTGTAGAGGAGTCACTGGGATACAGCGAGGAGGTGTAACATCTGTACAGCTGTGTGTATAAGGGGTGTAGAGGAGTCACTGGGATACAGCGAGGAGGTGTAACATCTGTACAGCTGTGTGTATAAGGGGTGTAGAGGAGTCACTGGGATACAGCGAGGAGGTGTAACATCTGTACAGCTGTGTGTATAAGGGGTGTAGAGGAGTCACTGGGATACAGCGAGGAGGTGTAACATCTGTACAGCTGTGTGTATAAGGGGTGTAGAGGAGTCACTGGGATACAGCGAGGAGGTGTAACATCTGTACAGCTGTGTGTATAAGGGGTGTAGAGGAGTCACTGGGATACAGCGAGGGGGTGTAACATCTGTACAGCTGTGTGTATAAGGGGTGTAGAGGAGTCACTGGGATACAGCGAGGGGGTGTAACATCTGTACAGCTGTGTGTATAAGGGGTGTAGAGGAGTCACTGGGATACAGCGAGGGGGTGTAACATCTGTACAGCTGTGTGTATAAGGGGTGTAGAGGAGTCACTGGGATACAGCGAGGGGGTGTAACATCTGTACAGCTGTGTGTATAAGGGGTGTAGAGGAGTCACTGGGATACAGCGAGGGGGTGTAACATCTGTACAGCTGTGTGTATAAGGGGTGTAGAGGAGTTACTGGGATACAGCGAGGAGGTGTAACATCTGTACAGCTGTGTGTATAAGGGGTGTAGAGGAGTCACTGGGATACAGCGAGGAGGTGTAACATCTGTACAGCTGTGTGTATAAGGGGTGTAGAGGAGTCACTGGGATACAGCGAGGGGGTGTAACATCTGTACAGCTGTGTGTATAAGGGGTGTAGAGGAGTCACTGGGATACAGCGAGGGGGTGTAACATCTGTACAGCTGTGGATAATGAGTGTAGCAGCTGGGGGAAAGCTGTTAGCGTGTCTGGTTGTGCTGTTGTGGTGGTCCTGAGTCTTTTCCTGAGGGAAGTGTCTAGAGGAGGTGTGCAGGTTCTGCGGTGGGTGGAATTTCCTCAGCTGTCCCAGGAAGAACGTTCTCTCTGCGCTTTCGTGACCATGGCGACCGCATCCATCTCGTTTTTACTGACTCCACGGTGAAAACCATGGACCGGTTGATGTTTGAGGGGTGGGGGCTGCTCGCCCTGTTTCAGCTCCTTGGAGACACAGTCGTTTGTGTAGAGACTGAGGAGAAGGGGTAGGAGCACGCTCCCTGCACACTACTCTGACAGGTGACCCTAGCCGTACCTGCTGCCTCCTGTTGGTCAGGAAATCCACAATCTGCCGGCGCATGGAATCTGGCACTGACAGCTGGGACAGTGTGAAGACTACTGTGGCACTGCGGTGGCGAACGCTGAGCTGAAGTGCCCAAACAGAACTCAGGGGTATGGGGCCCCTATGGCCTTCAGGTGGGCTGGAACCAGGCGTTCAAAGACTTTAATGGCTGCAGGGTCAGGAATACCAGGCTGTAGTCATGGTGGAGGTTTTGAAGCAGGTGGAGACAGAGCAGAGCTCTAGTAGTTTGGTGAAGATCAGTGCTAGTAGGTCACGGCAGCGTTTCCAGGTGTATGGTGAGACTAGATCAGGTTCTGGAGCTGCCTGCTGAAGAACCTGCTAGCGTCCTGCACTCTGATGGAGAGCTGAGCAGGGGGCAGGGGTGAGAGAGTCAGGGTGGAGGAGGAGGGCCGGTGACTGGAGGAGAAGGTCTGGGGACTCTGTTAGAACTCCTGTTGAGCTTGTGGTTGTTCAGGAGAAGTGAGCCTTACACACCTTGGCTCCCTGGGTCATCTCCTGAAGGCCTCTCCAGACTGAGGTTGGCTCCTCCTTTCTCCAGCCTGTGTTTGGCCTCTCTGCTCCTGAATGCTCCTCCTTTCCCCTCTGAAGCTGAGTTCAGCTGAGGACCATGATGACAGCTCCACAGAACAGCCTCGATCTCCTCTTTCTGTTACTCACTCCACCCTTACTCTCTCAGCCTTCAGTCCATCATCTACTAGTGTACTCATGTCAGCAGATCGCCATGTGCTGTGGGTGGGTAGCCTCCGCGCTAAGCTAACTAACATCCAAACACCAAAGAACAGGTTCGGTTTCACCCTGACTGTAGGCGGGGTCATGCCAACCTGCAGAGATATAGAGGTTCTTGAACGTTTGTGAACCCTTTGAAATGTTCCATAAATTCGATCTAGAACATGATCATGAAGGTCACGACCTTGACTCATTCCTCAACATTAACCTTATTCTTCTTTAAAGGTTCCATCAGTGATGGTGAGCTGTCCCGGCCCAGACGCAGTAAAACTGGCCCAAACCATGATACTACCACCACCATGTTTCACAGACGGAATAAAGGTCTGGAATGCAGCGTTCTCCTTTCTCCAGACAGAACGGTTCTCATTTAAACCAGAGACATCTATTTTGGTCTCATCCGTCCACAGAACACGGTTCCGGTAGTTCTTCTGTGTCGTCCATGTGGTCTTTATCGAACTGCAGGCGGGCAGCAACGTTTCCTTAGGAGAGCACTGAGGTTCTCCTTCCAGCCCTGCCATGCTCACCACTGCTGTTCAGGGTTCTGCTGATGGTGGACTCATCAACATTAGCATTAGCCACTGGGGCCTTTAGCTGCTTAGATGTTCTCCTGGGTTCCATTGTGACCTGGAGGACTATCACACCCCTTGCTCTGGTGCACTTCTGGGGAGGGTCACGGTGGTCCTGGCCCTCCTCCATCCGTACCCAATCTGTCTGACTGTGGAGGGTGTAGTCCAAACTCTTTAGAGATGGTTCTGTGACCTTCTCCAGCCGCTCTTCTTTTAAGGTTCCTCAGAAACTGCCTTTGTTGGTTCCAAGATACACGTCCACAGTCATGTGTTGTAGCCGCCTGATCATCAGCCCACGGACTGAAACACCTGACTGTAAGTTCACCTGCAGATTACCTGCTGATCCCAACAGAGACGGAGCACAGCAGGTCCTGTGCCCTGATTGGGGTTCTCCACATGCTTGTTTTGTACCGTGTGAAAGTCTGACTGAGTATTTCTGTAGAAATGTAGAACACTATAAAGAACATCAACTTTTAAACCCCACTGGATACTTTTCACCGCTGAAACTACTTCTACATGGCTACGCAGCTAGTTGTTTCGCTAACTTGCTACATTTGCTGCTTTATTAGCCTAGCTAACAACCGTGAGCAGAAGCCTGCCTCACAAAGCACATTCAGGGTTCCACACTTAGTTCCAGCTTCACAGAACCAACAGAGATTCCCACTGAGCACAGCAGCTAGCACAGCTTGATGTTATGATAGGAGGTGCGACTCCTCCCTGAACCTTGCCATGCTTCCCCTCCACGCTGGTTCATATCTGGGTATAATCATTTCAGGTGTTCAGTCTCTCATAAATGACCTGAGGGTGCGCACCCATCAGAAGGTCAGCTCTGATTGGTCACAAGCTCTGCTCTTATTGGTCCAGGAGCACACTTTGAAACCCCAAACTAAATCAGCACCATGCAGCAAAAGTTGCCATAGCGATGTATCCCTGTAAAAAGGGTCCACTGTCGTGTGGGAGACTAAAGGAACTGGCAGGGTTCTAGATAGATATCCTGGAGACTGCTCCTGGATCCACAGCTCCCTACACAATAGCCGTGAAGACTGCCCTCTGAAAAAATCCAGACTGCTGTGAGAGGAGGTTGGCAGCCCCGGTAAAGAGGAGCTAGATAGCCAACACATGCCGGTGTTATGACAGCTGGTGCAGACGCTGGGTTCTGCCAAGGCTAAACAAACAACCAAACGATGTTCAGCTCATTCGGAATGACCACTCCAGAGGTCTTCTGCGGAGGGTGTCCATCAAGTCCGCTCCGTTCTAGTTCTAAGAACTCCCTAACCAGGTGGTAGAAGTCTAGCACCCTCAGTAACGTGGATCTGGGAGGAGAGCAAAGACGCTATCCGTGCTCCCAGCTTGTTGTTCTGATGTGGTGTTCTCAGCCTAGCTAGCGATTTCCCCTGAGCACAGCAGCTACCGAGCTGTCCGGCCGCGGTACTAGCGAAGGTGCCAAACTATTGTATGCTGGTCAGTAGACGATACGCTTTGCTCCACCACCTTATATATTTAAATAAGAATTACAATAATAAAAATAATACTCATTAATAACAACTATTACCACACCGTAGCCTCTCCCTTACCGGGAGCAGCAGCTGTTCAAAGCTCTGACCACAAGACCTTCTTCTATGCCTCCTCTGGATCATCGAGTTCACTGGCGAACTTCAGACAGGCCTGGGCGTGTCCTGGCGTGAGCAGGGGGACCTCGCGTGCCATGGCGGTGTAGTGTGTTACTGATCGTCCTCTCTCTTCAGGTCATTGACCAGGTCCTTCTGTGTAGTCCTGGGCTGATTCCGGACCTTCCGAGTGAGACTGACAGTCGTCTTGTGGTTCCTCCGGTTTCTAATAATCGCTCCAGCAGGTGTTCCCTCCTCACCAAGCTGCTCTGCTGCCCTGTAGCCCGCCCCCGCCTTGTCCAGGTCTACAGTTCTGTCCCTGGTGTCCTTAGACTGCTCCTTGGTCTTGGTGGAGAGGTTGGAGTGTGATTGATTGAGTGTGAGGACAGGTGTCTGTTATACAGGTAACGAGTTCAAACAAGTGCAGGTAATCCAGGTACTGAGTGCAGAATCGGAGGCTTCCTAAAGAAACACTAACAGGTCTGTGAGAGGCAGGGTTCCTGCTGGTTGGGGATCAGATACTCACCTCATGCAGTAAAATGCAAATTAATTATTTAAAACTCCTACCATGTGATTCTCTGGACGGTTGTAGATTCTGTCTGTCCCAG
>JAMWET010004429.1:0-47298 GCA_024036415.1 Prochilodus magdalenae
AATTTACATCACATGACATTTTTTAAAAGTGGAGAAACACAGAGGCACTAAGGAAACAGGTTTTGACACCAAGCAAACACAAAGCATGCAACTATCAATAAAACACCTGGGGCTAATGTCAGGGCAGGGCTACAAACAAAAGCACATGGCAATTTACATGAGGGAAGGCAAACAAAATCAGAAATATGCAGAACCAAAGAAAGACAGGGGCAGGGTCTGAGAGGACCATCAATCATCAAATTCAAAATACTATCATCATCAGTGGACTAAATCCCAACACAAACTGACAGTAATTGTATGTTTTTCACTTCACCACCACACCCAATAGCAGCTCCACTATGTAAATCTATAATGTAAGTATGAAAGAAATACCTTTCCTCACCCTGCATAATGGCATTATCAGCATTCATACTGGGATCTATAAATGCAGACAGTGACTGCTGTTATGAATAGTCACATGTAGAAAAAAACTGTAAAAACAATGTAAATGTACCCTTAAATGTATGACATGGTCCCTAATGTCCAAATATATTTGTTAGTAGTTGTAGTTTTAAACATGCTCTAAACAAGGGCTATAGGTGTACATTTAAAAAAAAATCATAATAAAAAACCTGTCAAGAAAAAGAGTATAAGAATAAAGTCATAAATTCGTTACAGTTATGTTTCCTGAGTGTACTAAAGATGAACCCTTTAAGGTTCCACCCCAGTAAGATCTTTAATACCATGAAAGGACAGGTCCCTTTGTTAAATAGCAACAGAAATAAACCCATAGAACTTAATTATATCACTACTGGTAACAAGAAGTGGAGAAGTGGTCCAAATCCAAGAAAAAAACATTCTCTCAAAAATGCTTCATTGTGCTGTCTATCAGCTCAATTTTTCTAACTTAGAACAGGCTTCAGGATCTCAATCAGTCCGGATTCAAAGCAGCACATTTAACAGAAACTGCCCTCACTGCAGAGACTGAGAGGCTCCAGGCAGCAAGATAAGCCAAACCGCCATCAGCTCTGATTCTGCCTGACCTGTGTGCGCCACATGGAAGTGTTCGACATATGCTTCACACAGGCTCTCCACCAGTGTTCCTCAAGGCTCTTTTCTTAGTGAAGTAATTACCTCTCATGGCTTTCTCCTCTCACTGCTATGCTGATGAGACTCAATGTATGCTTTCCTTCCCATCACCCAATGTACAGGTCCACAGTCACATCTCAGCATGCCTGATTGACATCTCCTAATGGATGACAGCTAACCATCTAAATACCAGAAAGACTGAGACTTTGTTAATACCTGGCACTAAGGTCCTCACCATGAGCTTCCCATTTCATTTAAGATCTCCTTGATCACCCCAACTAAAGATGCCTTGGTGGGATTCTGGACAATCAGTTATCGTTCTCAGCATTTAGATGATTCCACCACTGTTCTTGCTGGCTTGGGAAGGCCGGTTAGTACATTTATGCTGTATTTAACTCTGTATTCTTCTTTCAAGGTAGCAGCCTGGCCCTTGTGCAGGCAATGTCTGAGCTCATGGTGAGTTTTAGGCTTCCTGTACTCACTAGGAAACATTCTTCAATGGAACACTAAGCACGGCTGTAAGTGGGTCTGGAAATATAAATGTAAATTACTGACAACAAACATTTACATCAGGTAATCATGAAGTTAACAATGACTCTCAGTGGCAGTGAAAAATAAAGATTTGGTCCAAGAGCAAGAAAATCCCAAAGACCCTTCCTGAAAAACTAATGAAACACAACACCATGTTGTGTTAGTGTCTCACCTCAGCTCAGTACTGGATCTTTCATTACTGAAATTAGGAGGGCGATGCATTGAGTCAGTGCTCTTCATAGACACACAGCTGGGCTCTGGAGGTTCTACTCTGTATGTCTGTCGTCTGGAAATGTGATGTTGAGACACAAGATAAAGAGTTTAATGTGAGTTAGAAGACAGCTACATCAGATGACTGATAATAGACGGAGAGTTAAAAACAGATCTTAGGGGATCAAAGGTCTGTCACTTTTGTGAATTACCCCAATTTATTATCAATCAATTTTTTTTAATTTCACAAACTGTATGATGAAACTATACTCTCTGTGACTATTAGTATTCATTGTTAATCGTATTAGACACATTCATAGCTACATGCACACACTTATTATTAAGACTGATTGTAAGTAGAAATTAAGGTTTTTAAGCTAAATGTTTTATTTATGTCTCACCTCTGATCAGTACTGCTTATCTCATTACTGGCAACAAACACTTGTTACATCAGGTGACCATACAGGTAAACAATGACTCTCAGTGGCAGTGAGAAATAAAGATTTAGTCTGAGTGCAGAAAATCCCAAAGACACTTCCTGAGAAATGTCCTGCTGAAACTTGCTACCATGAACAGTTGTGTTAGTGTCTCACCTCAGATCAGTACTGGATCTTTCATTACTGAAATTAGGAGGGCGATGCATTGAGTCGTTGCTCTTCATAGACACACAGCTGGGCTCTGGAGGGTCTGCTCTGTATGTCTGCAGTCTGGATATGTGATGTGGAGACACAAGATAAAGAGTTTAATGAGTATTAGAAGACAGATACATTAGACAGCTGTTAATAGATGCAGAGTTAAAAACACATCTTAAGAGATCACAAAGTCTGTCACTTTTGTGGATTTACCCCAATATATTATTAATCAGTTTTTAAAAATTTCACAAACTGTATGTTGAAACTATACTCTCTATGACGATTAGTATTCATTGTTAATCATATGAGACACATTCATAGCTGCATGCACACACTTCTTATTATGACTGAGAAATTAAGGTATTTTCCTCATTACATCTCAAGGCCAGACACACTTGTAACATCTGATGATCATGCAACTAAACAAAATGAGCAGCAGTGGGAGATAGAGATGTGGTCTGTGTAAATGTATATTCCACTTTACTACATTCACACAGTAGGGAAAGCAATGCAAATCTGATTTTCTCACTTAATCCAATTTCTTTGTCAGTCTGTTCATGATATGTTTTAAATTTGAGGTGTATCTGACGGTCTGAACAGATCATGCTCCTAAACTCCTATATGTGCAATAGAACCCTGCTTCACAAGGAACGTTCACCCAGAGGTAAACAACCATAACTGCTGATAGAAACAGATCCACTACCAAAGGTTTCAGTTTCTTCTGCACCAGCATCACAGGAGAGATCACGAAGTTTCAAATGCTGACACACTGTCTGGCCATGTTCACTTCTTTGATCTCATTCTTGCTTTCTTTAAATTTTGTTTTCATACTTTGATTTTTTCTTTGACATGACAGCCTTATTCTCCTATGGCTGTGTAATCCCACTTCTTTCCTAATCTCTTTGAGAATTAATCAGCTGCAATAATGCCTTGTAACTTCATTTGTGCACAAACATCAGTCCCAGACATTTATGAGGTCTAGGTGATACAAAATTATGTCAGATGTCAAACTGGACTGAAATAAAAGTCACATAAATTCCTATTTGTGTAAAAATAGTCACACCGACATAGTGTATATTGGACACTTATGGATTTCATTACCACATATGGAAGTGTCACAAAACATAACTGAAAATATCAACATAATTTCATATTATGACTAAAAAAATATTTTAAAAAATTGTCACATTTTGCTTTACATCAGCTCTACAATCAAGTCGTCAGATCACTAGCTCCAGACACATTAGGTACATGACAATGAGACACAAACACACTTTGAATGGAAGTGAAAATCTAAAGTCCCTGATTTCCTCACATGACTTCACAACCTACAATCCCATTGTCATCTCAGCAGCACTAGATACACCAGGTGACCATACAGGTAAAATATTATCACTGGCAGTAAAAGTGGAGAAGTTAAATGTTCTATTTATGTCTCAACTCTGATTGGAACTGTTTATCTCTTTACTGACACACACACCCACACACACTAGTTGTATGAGGTGATCATGAAGTTAACAATGACTCTCAGTGGCAGTAGGAATTAAAGATTTGGCCCAAGGGCAGAAAATCCTTAAGACCTTTCCTGAGAAACTAATGAAACTCACTACCATGTTGTGTTAGTGTCTCACCTCAGATCAGTACTGGATCTTTTATTACTGAAATTAGGAGGGCGATGCATTGAGTCAGTGCTCCTCATAGACACACAGCTGGGCTCTGGAGGTTCTGCTCCGTATGTCTGCAGTCTGAAAACGTGATGTGGAGACACAAGATAAAGAGTTTAATGTGAGTTAGAAGACAGCTACATCAGATGACTGATATAGACAGAGAGTTAAAAACACATCTTAGGGGATCACAGGTCTGTCACTTTTGTGAATTACCCCAATTTATTATTAATCCTTTTATAACCACAACATGGACTGATCCTCAAGTGAAGCATTCCTCACACAGCTAGAAAAAAGAAGAGAGAATAAAGGGAACGAGTGTGAGAAATTATTACAGTATTTGCATTTCCTGAATGGCTTCCTGGAAAAATACTAAAATGGTGAAAGCTTACTCTTTTGTTTGCCTGCACACAATTTTTAACCTACAGAAAATCCTGATATGAGCACATATGGAATGGCATATGGAAAGACCTGACAGCCTATTAGTACTGTTGTAAAAGCAAATATTGAAGGAATTTGATGTATTATACACTGATATGACATAAAAGTCATGGATAATCCTTGCCATGAGCATAGTGGTGAGTGTTTAATCTCACTCCCTAGATGACACCAACTTATAGATGTGTGTGCATTCACAAGCTGTCACTTTAAGGTAACAATTTACATCACATGACATTTTTTAAAAGTGGAGAAACTAAGGAGGCACTAAGGAAACAGGTTCTGACACCAAGCAAACACAAAGCATGCAACTATCAAGAAAACACCTGGGGCTAATGTCAGGGCAGGGCTACAAACAAAAGCACATGGCAAGGTACATGAGGGAAGGCAAACAAAATCAGAAATATGCAGAACCAAAGAAAGACAGGGGCAGGGTCTGAGAGGACCATCAATCATCAAATTCAAAATACTATCATCATCAGTAGACTAAATCCCAACACAAACTGACAGTAATTGTGTGTTTTTCGCTTCACCACCACACCCAATAGCAGCTCCACTATGTAAATCTATAATGTAAGTATGAAAGAACCTTTCCTCACATATAGAACCCTGCATAATGGCATTATCAGCATTCATACTGGGATCTATAAATGCAGACACTGACTGCTGTTATGAATAGTCACATGTAGAAAAAAACAATGTAAAAACAATGTAAATGTACCCTTAAATCTATGACATGGTCCCTAATGTCCAAATATATTTGTTAATTTAGTTTTAAACATGCTCTAAATAAGGGCTATAGGTGTACATTTTCAAAAAAAAAAATCATAAAAAAAAACCTGTCAAGAAAAAGAGTATAAGAATAAAGTCATAAATTCTTTACAGTTATGTTTCCTGAGTGTACTAAAGATGAACCCTTTAAGGTTCCACCCCAGTAAGATCTTTAATACCATGAAAGGACAGGTCCCTTTGTTAAATAGCAACAGAAATAAACCCATAGAACTTAATTATATCACTACTGGTAAGAAGAAGTGGAGAAGTGGTCCAAATCCAAGAAAAAAACATTCTCTCAAAAATACTTAATTGTGCTGTCTATCAGCTCAATTTTTCTAACTTAGAACAGGCTTCAGGATCTCAATCAGTCCGGATTCAAAGCAGCACATTCAACAGAAACTGCCCTCACTGCAGAGACTGAGAGGCTCCAGGCAGCAAGATAAGCCAAGCCACCATCAGCTCTGATTCTGCCTGACCTGTGTGCGCCACATGGAAGTGTTCCACATATGCTTCACACAGGCTCTCCACCAGTGTTCCTCAAGGCTCTTTTCTTAGTGAAATAATTACCTCTCATGGCTTTCTCCTCTCACCGCTATGCTGATGAGACTCAATGTATGCTTTCCTTCCCATCACCCAATGTACAGGTCCACAGTCACATCTCAGCATGCCTGATTGACATCTCCTAATGGATGACAGCTAACCATCTAAATACCAGCAAGACTGAGACTTTGTTAATACCTGGCACTAAGGTCCTCACTGTGATGTATTGATATTACATGTAGTGCCACGCCACACCACCAGGTGGCGCCTCGTACCCTCAATATGTTTTGGTAGTGCTGCAGAATAAATCCAGTATATTAGCACCCAGTTAAGAGTAAGATTGTGTTATTGTGTGCTCCCTTCTCGGATCGGAATATAACAAATTGGCGACGAGTACAGTAATCCACTCGTGTCTTTTTCTGATGGAGGGGGTTCAGCATTAGCGGGGGAAGGAGAAGAATTACCGGTCAGCCGGATTGAGAGATAAACAGTTCGGTGCAAGCCCTCGTGAAGCACAAGCACCGTCACCACCAGTAAGATGGCTACACTGCTGGGACACATAGACACCTACGACGAAGCAGCGGAGCAATGGTCAACGTATGTCGAGAGGTTTGAGCATTTTATTGAGGCGAATGATGTTCCTGCTGCAAAGAAGGCGGCAGTATTCTTGAGTGTCATTGGGGCAACTACATATAGCCTACTGCGCAGCTTACTAGCTCCGGATAAGCCCGGAGATAAATCTTACAAAGAGTTAGTGGACACCCTGGAAAGCCATTTCTCCCCCAAGCCCATAATAATTGCGGAGAGATTCCGATTTCATAAACGCAATCAGGAAGAGGGAGAGACCATAGCACAATATGTGGCCATTTTGAAGAAGTTATCTGAGCATTGCGAGTTCGGCGCATATTTACAAGAGGCCCTGCGTGATAGACTCGTTTGTGGGCTCAGTAAGGAGGCGATTCAAAGAAAACTCCTGACGGAGGACAACCTCGATTTTAAGAAAGCAGTCGAGATGGCAGTGGCAATGGAAACGGTTGCGAGGGAATCACTGCATTTGAAAAGCTCAGTGAAAGTGCATGCTGTGTCTGCGTTTTCACCACAGGGGGGCGACAAATGCTTTAGATGTGGCAAGACTAACCATCAGGAATGGGACTGCTATTTCAAGGAGCAGCAATGCCACAATTGCAATAAAAAGGGCCACATAGCCCGGGTGTGTAGGACTAAAAGGAGTGAAACAGAGAAGGCAAAGTCAAAACAGGACAGTAGGACAAGCAAACAAAAGAAATACAAGAACACAGACAAAGGAAAAATTCACAAAGTGGCAGCTAAAACGTCATCAGATGAGAAGGAGTCATCAGCAGGTTCTGACTCAGATTGCACTCTGCACATGATATCTGCAGTTAACTCAGAGCAAGTAAAGAAAATTAAAACTGGACATGTAGCATCGTCAATAATAATGATTAAACCAAAAATTGAAGGGCAGTCCGTGGATATGGAGCTGGATACTGGGGCCGCTGTATCTGTGATCTCCAGTGAGCTATACAAGGACAAATTTGCACACTTACGTCTACGCACGACCAATGTCGTCCTGAAAACCTACACAGGGGAGTTACTGCAGCCCGAGGGAAGGCTGAAAGTGTGGGTTAAATTGAACAGAGGGTTAGGTTGCCTTTATATGTGATAAAAGGAGAGGCACCTCCACTGTTCGGCCGCGAATGGCTAAGAAACATCAACCTAGACTGGCGCGAGATCAAAACCGTGCGAACGGAGCGTTCTGCCAGGAGTGAAAACCTGGAAAGTGTCCTAAATCGCCACGCTGAAGTGTTTAGCAAGGAGCTGGGGACATTGAGAGGTTTCGAAGCTTCACTGACGTTGAGGCCAGACCAGCAGCCAAAGTTCTGCCAAGCTCGGGTGGTACCGTATGCGCTGAGACCCAAAGTGGAAGCTGAAATTGAGCGCCTTCTCCAGCAAGGGGTGATTTCACCGGTGCAGTTCAGCGACTGGGCAACCCCCATAGTGCCCGTCATGAAGAAGAACGGTAGTGTGAGGATATGCGGCGATTTTAAGGTGACTATAAATCCAGCCCTGTGTGCTGAATACCACCCAATACCTCGCATTGAGGATTTGTTTGCATCTCTGTCTGGGGGACATCGATTCAGCAAACTGGACCTTTCACAGGCCTACCTTCAGGTACCGATCAAGATAGATTCTAGGAAATATCTTACGATCACCACCCACAAGGGCATGTTCTGCTACAATCGTTTACCGTTTGGTATTACCTCTGCGCCTTCCATATTTCAGCGAATTATGGACCAAGTGCTCCAAGGGCTACCAAACGTGCATTGCTTTCTTGATGACATCCTCATCACAGGCCAAGATGAGGCGCACCATCTGAGAAATCTCGAAGCAGTCCTGAGCCGTCTTGGAAAAGTGGGACTCAGAGTCCAAAAAGAGAAATGTGAATTCTTTAAGGACTCACTAGAGTACTTGGGACACACGATCGATTCGGTAGGGCTCCACAAGTCGGATGATAAGATCAAAGCCATCGTGGAGGCCCCCGTGCCGACCGATACGACCCAGTTGCGCTCTTTCCTTGGGCTCATCAACTATTACGCACGCTTCGTCCCGAACATGTCGACCCTTTTACACCCATTGAATGCATTGTTACACAAGGGGGTGAAGTGGAAATGGTCCCGGGAATGTGACAAAGCTTTCAAAAAGACAAAGGAACAGTTATCGAGCAAGAGTGTACTGACGCATTACAATCCGAGTCTGCCAGTTATACTCGCCTGCGATGCCTCGCCCTATGGGGTGGGGGCAGTCATCTCACACCGACTGCTAAACGGGGAAGAGCGACCCATAGCCTTTGCTTCGAGGACGCTCAGCAAGGCAGAGCACAATTATGCTCAAATTGAGAAGGAGGCTTTAGGAATAATATTTGGGGTCAGACGTTTTCATTCATACCTCTATGGCCGCCATTTTACCCTCCTGACTGATCACCGGCCCTTGACAACGATCTTGAGCCCGAGCAAAGCGACACCATCCATGGCTGCGGCAAGGCTACAGCGCTGGGCGCTCATATTGGCAGCGCACGATTATACAATCAAGTACAGGTGCGCCGCTGACCATGGAAACGCAGACGGTCTCTCGCGTCTGCCTCTGCCGGAGCGACACAAAGAAAAACAAGGGTCAGTTGATTCATTCCTGATAAAATACATGGAGAGCCTCCCAATCCACTGTAGTGAGGTGAAAAGAGAAACTAAAGCAGATGTCACACTTTCGCAGGTGATCGAGATGGCGTCGACGGGCCGTTTTCCACCAGCCAAGGATGCCGATAGTAGGCTGGTTCCGTTCATCTTACGGAAAGATGAACTTTCTGTACTGCAAGGTTGCTTAATGTGGGGAAATCGAGTTGTAGTCCCACCCAAACTACGTCCGGGTGTTTTAGACGAGCTCCACACTGGACACCCGGGGGTGGTCAGGATGAAATCCCTGGCGAGAAGCTATGTGTGGTGGCCGGGTTTGGATGGGCAGGTGGAGGAGAGGTGCAAGATGTGCACCCCGTGCCAAAGATGTCAAAAGAGTCCGGCCCTCACACCGCTGCACCCCTGGCCCTGGCCAACAAGTCCGTGGCAGCGAATTCATATCGATTTCGCCGGCCCCTTTGAGGGGCGTATGTTTTTCATCATTGTGGATGCTCATTCTAAGTGGCCGGAAGTCATATTGATGGACTCAACCTCTTCTGCACGAACGATTGAAGTTTTAAGGGGCCTTTTTAGTCATTACGGAGTGCCAGAGGTCCTAGTAAGTGATAATGGGCCTCAATTCACTTCTGAGGAGTTTACCCACTTTTTAACATCCAATGGCATTACACACAAGCGCTCCGCTCCTTTTCACCCGGCAACGAACGGCTTGGCCGAGCGTTTCGTGCAGACCTGCAAACACGCTCTAAAGTTGTCGAGGGGCACAGCCTCAGTACAGCGGCGACTCGATGCTTTCCTGCTCCAATACAGAAACACCCCCCACGCCACGACACAAGAGTCGCCTGCTATGTTGTTTCTCCGCCGCAGACTGCGCACCCGTCTAGACTTGCTAAAACCGAATGTGTCAGAGGTGGTGGGTCGGGCACAGGAGGACCAACAACGTCACCGTGGTGTTCACGCTAAAGCGAGATCTTTTGAGGTGGGTGACCCGGTACTTGTCCGTGATTATCGGAAAGGGGAGGATAAGTGGATGACGGGGACGGTTACATCGCAAGCAGGGCCAAGGTCGTACCAGGTCGATGTTGCATCAAATCAGCAGTGGAATCGACATGCTGATCAGATGGTGGGCTGTCACCCCAGCATCGTGCAGCCGGCTGAAGAGAAACAACTGTCACCCACTGAAGTGGTTCCCACGGCTATGACGGATGCAGGTGATGTTTCGGCGACAGGCGTGCCACTGTCAAGTCAGTCAGACACCCATACTAACCCTGCAACACCCCAGCCAACAGGGCACCGTTATCCAAGGCGGATTTGCAAACCTCCAGAGAGACTGACTTTTTGAACAACTGTTTAATAGTTGTAATGTAGTGTTCCTGAGTGTTGTCTCAAGAAGGGGGCAGAATAATCCCCCGACACACTCAAGGTGTGGAGGCAGTCTACCCTCACCCTTAGGTAGGATATGTGGTTCCTGGTTGTTTTGTTAGCTACTGATAGAATGTTGTTAAAAAAAAAAAATATTTAAATTAGTATATGTTTATATATAATCGGTTGAAATTTGATTCTTGGGTCAATGTTTCGTTAAATTTGTTTTTGAGGACTCTTAGTAACTAAATAGAAGGGAGGAGTTGTGATGTATTGATATTACATGTAGTGCCACGCCACACCACCAGGTGGCGCCTCGTACCCTCAATATGTTTTGGTAGTGCTGCAGAATAAATCCAGTTTGTTAGCACCCAGTTAAGAGTAAGATTGTGTTATTGTGTGCTCCCTTCTCGGATCGGAATATAACACTCACCATGAGCTTCCCATTTCATTTAAGATCTCCTTGATCACCCCAACTAAAGATGCCTTGGTGGGATTCTGGACAATCAGTTATCGTTCTCAGCATTTAGATGATTCCACCACTGTTCTTGCTGGCTTGGGAAGGCCAGTTAGTACATTTATGCTGTATTTAACTCTGTATTCTTCTTTCAAGGTATCAGCCTGGCCTTTGTGCAGGCAATGTCTGAGCTCATGGTGAGTTTTAGGCTTCCTGTACTCACTAGGAAACATTCTTCAATGGAATACTAAGCACGGCTGTAAGTCGGTCTGGATAAGAATGTTTGCTAAATGCCAAAAATATAAATGTAAATTACTGACAACAAACATTTACATCAGGTGATCATGAAGTTAACAATGACTCTCAGTGGCAGTGAAAAATAAAGATTTGGTCCAAGAGCAAGAAAATCCCAAAGACCCTTCCTGAGAAACTAATGAAACACAACACCATGTTGTGTTAGTGTCTCACCTCAGCTCAGTACTGGATCTTTCATTACTGAAATTAGGAGGGCGATGCATTGAGTCAGTGCTCTTCATAGACACACAGCTGGGCTCTGGAGGTTCTACTCTGTATGTCTGTCGTCTGGAAATGTGATGTTGAGACACAAGATAAAGAGTTTAATGTGAGTTAGAAGACAGCTACATCAGATGACTGATAATAGACGGAGAGTTAAAAACAGATCTTAGGGGATCAAAGGTCTGTCACTTTTGTGAATTACCCCAATTTATTATCAATCAATTTTTTTTAATTTCACAAACTGTATGATGAAACTATACTCTCTGTGACTATTAGTATTCATTGTTAATCGTATTAGACACATTCATAGCTACATGCACACACTTATTATTAAGACTGATTGTAAGTAGAAATTAAGGTTTTTAAGCTAAATGTTTTATTTATGTCTCACCTCTGATCAGTACTGCTTATCTCATTACTGGCAACAAACACTTGTTACATCAGGTGACCATACAGGTAAACAATGACTCTCAGTGGCAGTGAGAAATAAAGATTTAGTCTGAGTGCAGAAAATCCCAAAGACACTTCCTGAGAAATGTCCTGCTGAAACTTGCTACCATGTTGTGTTAGTGTCTCACCTCAGATCAGTACTGGATCTTTCATTACTGAAATTAGGAGGGCGATGCATTGAGTCGTTGCTCTTCATAGACACACAGCTGGGCTCTGGAGGGTCTGCTCTGTATGTCTGCAGTCTGGATATGTGATGTGGAGACACAAGATAAAGAGTTTAATGAGTATTAGAAGACAGATACATTAGACAGCTGTTAATAGATGCAGAGTTAAAAACACATCTTAAGAGATCACAAAGTCTGTCACTTTTGTGGATTTACCCCAATATATTATTAATCAGTTTTTAAAAATTTCACAAACTGTATGTTGAAACTATACTCTCTATGACGATTAGTATTCATTGTTAATCATATGAGACACATTCATAGCTGCATGCACACACTTCTTATTATGACTGAGAAATTAAGGTAATTTCCTCATTACATCTCATGGCCAGACACACTTGTAACATCTGATGATCATGCAACTAAACAAAATGAGCAGCAGTGGGAGATAGAGATGTGGTCTGTGTAAATGTATATTCCACTTTACTACATTCACACAGTAGGGAAAGCAATGCAAATCTGATTTTCTCACTTAATCCAATTTCTTTGTCAGTCTGTTCATGATATGTTTTAAATTTGAGGTGTATCTGACGGTCTGAACAGATCATGCTCCTAAACTCCTATATGTGCAATAGAACCCTGCTTCACAAGGAACGTTCACCCAGAGGTAAACAACCATAACTGCTGATAGAAACAGATCCACTACCAAAGGTTTCAGTTTCTTCTGCACCAGCATCACAGGAGAGATCACGAAGTTTCAAATGCTGACACACTGTCTGGCCATGTTCACTTCTTTGATCTCATTCTTGCTTTCTTTAAATTTTGTTTTCATACTTTGATTTTTTCTTTGACATGACAGCCTTATTCTCCTATGGCTGTGTAATCCCACTTCTTTCCTAATCTCTTTGAGAATTAATCAGCTGCAATAATGCCTTGTAACTTCATTTGTGCACAAACATCAGTCCCAGACATTTATGAGGTCTAGGTGATACAAAATTATGTCAGATGTCAAACTGGACTGAAATAAAAGTCACATAAATTCCTATTTGTGTAAAAATAGTCACACCGACATAGTGTATATTGGACACTTATGGATTTCATTACCACATATGGAAGTGTCACAAAACATAACTGAAAATATCAACATAATTTCATATTATGACTAAAAAAATATTTTAAAAAATTGTCACATTTTGCTTTACATCAGCTCTACAATCAAGTCGTCAGATCACTAGCTCCAGACACATTAGGTACATGACAATGAGACACAAACACACTTTGAATGGAAGTGAAAATCTAAAGTCCCTGATTTCCTCACATGACTTCACAACCTACAATCCCATTGTCATCTCAGCAGCACTAGATACACCAGGTGACCATACAGGTAAAATATTATCACTGGCAGTAAAAGTGGAGAAGTTAAATGTTCTATTTATGTCTCAACTCTGATTGGAACTGTTTATCTCTTTACTGACACACACACCCACACACACTAGTTGTATGAGGTGATCATGAAGTTAACAATGACTCTCAGTGGCAGTAGGAATTAAAGATTTGGCCCAAGGGCAGAAAATCCTTAAGACCTTTCCTGAGAAACTAATGAAACTCACTACCATGTTGTGTTAGTGTCTCACCTCAGATCAGTACTGGATCTTTTATTACTGAAATTAGGAGGGCGATGCATTGAGTCAGTGCTCTTCATAGACACACAGCTGGGCTCTGGAGGTTCTGCTCCGTATGTCTGCAGTCTGAAAACGTGATGTGGAGACACAAGATAAAGAGTTTAATGTGAGTTAGAAGACAGCTACATCAGATGACTGATATAGACGGAGAGTTAAAAACACATCTTAGGGGATCACAGGTCTGTCACTTTTGTGAATTACCCCAATTTATTAATAATCCTTTTATAACCACAACATGCTTGACTGTAATTTTACTGTAAAATATTTAATTTACTACTCATAATATGTCATAATGAAACAGTACAGTCTGGACTGTTATGAATAAACTTTATTAACCAGTTTCAAACTGAAATAATTAAAAATAAAAACTAACCGAAAATAACTCACTTTGAGTCAGAGGTTCCTTCTCCACTGCTAGAATGATGAGGATCCATTATGAGGTTTTTACATGACACAGACACGACAGGACACTAGACTGCTCTCTGCTCACTGTGAAGAGATTCACACTTAAAACAGGACCAGGAAACTGAATTATGGGTTGTAGTCATGCCAATACAGCATCAGTTAACACCTGTTAAAAAATATGTATTTGATTTCATGATACAGAGATTAAAACTGCAGCATCATCACATGCTACATGCAGTTTGGTGACTGTGGGTTAACAGAAACCCTAACCCTAACCTAACCCTAGAAAAGGGTGGGGCCAAAATGAATGGGACGCTATAGGAGTAACTAGGGCTGAAATAAAAGACAAACAGACGAATGTGGGTCAGAGCAACATTGAGTTTGTGCTTTGGGGTCTTCCCTGAGATGTGTATATAAAACAGTGTCTGACACTCAAGCAGAAGTACAGTGGCTGTACAAACCACTGTGGCTGTTAATGAGTAAGTGACACTTACATTTTTTGTCCGACTGAACTTAAAAATATCATGCGGTATGTTTTCATGTGGAGTGTTTTCTATAACAGATTTATGGCCTGGATTGGCAGTTATTGTGCATTTAGATTACATTTAAAAACATAAATTACTTTATTGTAGTATTTTTGGAATAGATTTGCAGATGTGAGTAATTATTCTTATATTTCAGAAATAAATTTAAACTTAATATCCTAAGAAAATGCCCCCCAAAAAAATTAGCACATGTAATTTCAGTCCCACAACCATTGCATTCATTAAAAATACAAACTTAAAAGAACCAACAGACCTAGAGGTCATTTTAACTGCTGTAGGTGAGGAAAATAGTTTAGCTGTACAGTTGAGCCATGGGAATGGTGTACCAGATGCCATTGGTCATCAAGGGAACAAGATAATCTTCTTAAGACTTAAGCGACAAGTATCTGATGGTAACCTAAGATAGCTTCCATATGTAGGCTTGATGTTGTGAAAGAAGAGTCTAGGTTAGCTCTATGTGGCAGTCAGGTAAAAAGACTTTATTTGCATGGCCACAAACTGCTAATCTAATATCTAATAACTGCTAATATCTACTGTAAGAAAGTTTATTCTGTTATCTCAGACCCAGAGCCCAAGGACATTTTTGGTGTAGCTTCAAATCCCAGTCTCCCACACGGTGTTATTCACTGAGCTATACCAACCACATTATAGCATGATGATTTTCAAGTTTAATTAAATGTTTACAATGTTCACAATTAAAACTGTCAGTTATGAGACATGGCCACATGATAAAAGACAATAATATATGATTCTGATTAAAATGATCTCATAATCAAAATAAATGTATTCCACTGTTAAGTTAAATGAAATTCTTGTTTATAACAAAGCCAAGGATATATACTGCACTTATAAATATTTGTGAAACATTTCAGTGCAAAATATTTCTTTGAAATAATAGCTAAATCTAGTTAAAATCTGTTTTTGCAGGGAATTTACTTTACATCACTCATATCTTAAAACTGATTTTTAAAGATAGGATGTCATACGGAGCAACCACTTATCATGTGGTACGACCAATAACAAAAGTAAATGTAAAAAATTCTTTACAAAATGTCTAAAACATGTGGCTGAAATATGTATCACTGATTACATTTGCTTAAGTCAATTGTATTTTTAAAGATTTTAATTAGTTTTGTGTTTTACAGAAAAAAAATGTACATTATAGAAGGTGACTGTTTATTGTTTACAAAACCTTAAAATAACACAAATATTTTGTTTCTAAACACATTGAATTACTAAGAAACTGTAAAATAACTAATAAGCCCTTTAAGGAAATTAATCAATTTTAAGATAAATCACTGTCGCACCACCAACAAGTTCTTAGACCTGATTGTCTCCAGGCAGTTGTTGGTCCTGTGAACGAACATGCAGTTCACTACAGGTGCACAGAAATCTGTATAATACATGTGTAAACACACAGGTACATCAGAAACTGAACTAACTGGTTATCAGAGGCCTACAGTGGACTGCAGCTGTAACAACCTGTAATCATAAATCCACCTCCAAACCAACACTGTTCAACATCTAGTGACAGAAACACCCCTCACCATGTTTCCACACCTGTGTAGGTGAAAGTGAATCTGCAGCTAATCAGTAAAACCCTTCTAACACAATAACATTAGCTGGTACATTAGCCTCGTTAGTCAAGAAGCTCACAGTTGAGCACTGCTAGCACCACCCAACTCCACCCTCGCAGTAACTACTGTATAAGTTTAATCAACACTACCACACAACTTTACCTGTTAAACTACTAGATAATCTACAACACAACCAGATTACTAATGATCTTAAAGCCTACCGTCTCAAATCCTCTACTTCTGGAGTCTCCTCTGATCCTCTCATGGCGTCTTCATCTTAAACTTACTTTCAGTTTTCTCACTTCCTGGTTCACCTGTTTCACCACCTTACCTGGTTCACCTGACTCATCTCCCAGTGTATGTCTCCCTCTAGTGTAAGAAGTGTGAAACCTCTAAAATCACATATACACGATACATTCCCCATCCTAATTCAGATAATACAGGTGATCAGTTCAGCAGGAACTGAAACTAAACTTTAATATACTACAGTGCACTAAAGTGTACCTGCATCTGCAGTAATGATCAGTGTACTTACAGACTGCTAAAACTAAACATCTATTTGTACTAATCAAACCTTAATTGTACAAAACCACACAGAATATAACTTTAGCTGTGTTTTATGTGCTTAACTGTGGAAAAAAAGTGAAATAAATTAAGTATACTCTGGTAGATTCCAAACGTACTACTGCATATGTAAGTATGTTAAATCCATGTTTCACACATACTTGAACTTCATCTCTGTTATACACTGAATGTATTAGAAATGTATTTAGAACTTCAGATGTTTACATTAGAATTAAAATACAATTCTAGTTCCTGTTTTACTAAAACATCACTACCAGGAAAACTCTGTAGTACAGTATATATATGGATATACTGCACTACACCTTTCAGTATGTTACAGATATACTTACATCATTTTAATATTTCAAATACACAAGTACAATAACTTTAGGGGTCGTCAGATCCATTATTAATTCCTACTGTCTAATTGCTATTGTAAGGGGTCGGTCCATGCCGCTGTCCACCAGCAGGGGGCCCGTGTAGTGCACTAGAGAAGCTTATGGGTCTAGCTCAAAAAACTCAAAGCCCCAGAATCCTCAGCGGTAATCAGCACTGAGCAGGCGCACCTGTGTACTAAAACCTACATACCGAGCTCAAACCTCAGCTCTCTGCCGCACCTTTCCGAAGGGCGGAGCTTAAGGGAGCCAAGCCGAAAAGAGAAAAAAAGACCGAAAGGTAAAGCCTGGGAATGGTTGGTTTTAAGTTGAGCGCTAGGGCATTGATTCGTGATTGACACCGTGCCCTCCTTCAGGTGTTGACTTTCAGTTAATAAATAAATGTTAACAAAACCTAAATATATTATGTATTGAGCTATAACAATAAAAAAAAATAAAAAACTATAACTATACAGAAAACTTTATTAAAACTATACTAATTAAATTTAACACCACTCAAAACTTTTAAGTTTGATATACTTAAATAATAATAATATGGGGTATAAATGTTAAAAAATAATTGTCAGATGAAGAATTACTTAATTCTATTTTGACCAGCAAGTACTCAAATAAATCTGATCTTTTAAGGAAACTAATTACCTCAAACTAATTAAGTAAACTTAGATGTAAATGATCACAAAACTTAAAATAAACCAGCAAACTAATCTGTTAAAATAATCATTTTATATTAACTATACTAGAATAGTTCCTGATACACCGACAGGATACAAGTCAGTAATACTGTGTGTGTCTTTACTGTACTCAATAAACAAAACAGAACTTTCAGCAGAATGTAAACATGTTTAAAGAAGACACACACACACATATATTAAATAAACATAAATTAACCAGCTCCATCCAGGAGCAGCCCATTTCCAGCAGATAATCTTTAGATTCAGTATCCTGGGTGCTGGTGGTCTGAAGCCCTCTAAGCCCATGATGACTTTCTGGATGAAACTGAATGTGTGTGTCAGCTCTTTTGGACAGTGGAGGTGTAAACCAGACACAATGAGGAAACCATCAGCCAAATAAGGAAGCTCATTCAGAACAATGTCACCTTCCAGCACAATGGTAATCCAGGCAGGACTGAACTGAACAAGGGGACTTAGAAGAGCTACTGCCAGGTCAGCGACGCCAGGTTCATCATCTTGTTCTGTCTGGGGGGGCAGGGCAGGGGCCATATACACTATAATAAACATCCTGTGCAGTATTTCTCTCCATCATTCTGTCTCCTCTCACTCTCCTTCCAACAGAGAACCAGTACATGTGTCTCAGACACAGTGTCACTGGGGAATCGGTTTCAAATATTTAAGAAGTATTTGATTATTATATAAGTGTAAAGTAAGAGGATGATTTTTAATGTTGTGTGGATCGAAAGTGACACAAAGTGACTCTACACTGAAACAATATACGGTAAGATGAAAATACATATTTGACATCTTTCATTCTAAACCCAGAGTCATCTTCATGTAGATACACAGGGAGGGTACGAAGCGCAGCAGTACATCAGTGGTTAACATCAAACTGCTCCTGTAAAGAGACACACTGAAAATGATGAGTGACGGAGAGAAAAAGAAAGAAGCACAAACAGAAGAATAAGAATCGACTGCAGAAGCAGACAGGCAGCAGCAGGAGAAACAGAATGTGCAGCAGCAGAGGAAGAGAAGGAAGACTAGAAGAAGAAGCAGCAGAAGTAGCAGATGAGCAGATAAAGAAGTCTTATAAATATTTACCTTCATATTCCAATGAAAACATCACTTCTCTACTTCTCTACTACTGTTTGAATGATGAAGAAATAAGGAGTATGGAGGTGTAGATACTTATAGTAATTTTGGGACCCTGTAGAAAAGGGATGAGTTGTGTTTTCTATCAGTTACTGGTATATATGTTATATGTGTTTTTCTGTGTCAGAGAGTGGGGTTATATATGGGTGTTCTGTAATGGTGGTTGGCGCCCTTGAGGATGAAGTGTATAGATGTTGACTCCCCCGCAAGTCTGGTTTGTATGTTCATCCAGCCACAGTGTTAAACCAAATAAAAAAACATTGTTTGCTCGTGTTCAATCTGAACCTAACCGCAAGAAGTTTGAACATGACTTTAAATGTGACTGTAGGAGAACAAAATGAGCAAAATTCTTTACCACCCTCATTGTAGTTCATCAAAAAATCTGTCTAAACCCAACACAATTATGACTGAGTGTAGCACAACAAATTCTGTATGAAGCTGAGGGCAGAATGGCAAAATGGTGTTTAAACCTAAAAATAGCCTGACAATAGCCTGACAATTCAGTGTAAGGTAGCCAGGTAAAATTTTATCCGAACTTGCTGGCAGCTACACTGATTTACAGAATATACAGTTACCCATATGATTTCACCGTCTCTCCTTATTCTTTAGGTTAAAATCATTAAGAAGTTGGAGCAGGCAATGATAGTTGATTAGCTGGAGACCACTGGAGATTAATGAATAGCCATTATTACACACCTTATTGATGAAAGATCTAATGTATTTTAATTTCCATTAGTCTTTTTTGAACAGATTACATCACTCAACATAAAGTGGAACAAAGGTCATTCCATTCAAGGGAAAGCACTCTCATCACAGGCTCATGTGTTGTTAAGTGTATTTTATTTTGAAGTCAAACACACTGATACATTATTTAATGACAAGCATCCATGCTTAACTTGAGCTGTTAGGTTTGAGCATATTGTGTATTTGTGCTTAAGGTTAGCATTATGTAAATAAATGGCCCTACTTTGTACAAACGCCACAGAGACCTTAACAAACGTGTTGTATGTTCTGATCCAGGTACAGTTAACAGGCACCTCAAAATCTGGATAACACTGTCATCTCCAGGCTAAAGCCAGCATTGCACATTTCTGTTCTCAGCTTTAGAACTGATTGGAAATATGATGACACTTTATTTGGTGTGGTCCTTTTTAGATTAACCAGATTTTCAACAGATACTCAGTAACAACATATCAATACTGTAGCAACAATGAAGTTAGCTGTGAAAATAAGATTTATTAATAATTTGCTGAATTCTGGTGTTTATAACTGTATGGCTTAAAATGAGAATTAACCAAACATGTAATGGGTATATTACCAATCACCTCAACACCCTTAGCAAGCTATTATAGACACACTGCCAGCACCGTCCTGTAGCTTGAGTTTAATACGATTTGGTTTTCTCAAATTCTCATAGCAAAGTTCCAACATCAAGTGTAAAGCCTAATGTGCGTATGGGCATCTGATGTTCCATTAAATAACTTAAATAGGACAATCACAAATAAGTTAGTCTAAAGTAGTACACAAGTCACTGTACACTGTAAATATCTATAGCACCTATTGTATTGCACAATTTGTACTAATACAATATAAACTTAAATATTAATACATTCTTACCCAGACAGTACTATGCAAAATCAAACTTCACCCTTCATTTCTACTTTTTTTCATTTGTGGCTTGCTGAGTTGTTGTTTCATGCTAAAAGTACTGCCAGACCATCTGTGGACAGAACATCTGTGGAAGAGTAGTCTTGATTTTGTCCTACTGTAGTCCTTGGTGGTCTACCTGGTCTTGCACAGTTGTTAGTGTCATTTTGTTTATATCTTTTAAAACCTTTTTTTTTTTTTTTTACCTACACTCTTCCCTTTCCTTATGCATGTGGTTTATTTTATATGTAGTATATCTCAAAATATCTCAATTCTAACTAGAAATTAAATAACAAGTAGTCTCTCACATTTGCACAATACTGTACACATGTACATTCTCAAACCCTCTGAGTGCCCAATGTGTATAGTACGTGTTTGAACCAGTATATGGCCATCATCACATAAAATGCATCAAGACCACATTTTGTAAAGAACAGTGCCTGATTTCCCCTCGTTACTCCTCTATTTGACACACACAAAATGAGGAGGCATAACCAACCCAAAACCCTGCATAAAGCGGTTCAGTGAATGTGGTGTAGAAAGTGTGTAAGTGTGTCAGTGTGTGTGTATCAGTGGAGACGCTGTAGAAGGACAGAGTCCCAGCTGAACAGTCCAGATACACTCCTACTCTTTTGGAAGTGTATGAAGAGGCAGGTATATCAGTTTTCTTTTTATTGTGCCTCACTGTTATTAGAGCAGATCATGCTCCAGGACTTTTCGTTGAGTCCAAACTCACTTTCTCCTTTCCTGATGATTCCTTTTTGTATGTTACCGCAATGGCAGTGCTCCCGCTCCACTCAACCTCCCAGTAACAGCGTCCAGTCAGACACTCTCTACATAGGACCTGCTTCCAGGCATCAAATCTCTGTGGCTGTTCTGGATACAGCCGTGGCTTTCTTACACTTATTACCTTTCTGTTCCCCACAGACAGTGAGAGAAGTCTGTTTGCTGTGTTTGGATCCAGTCTGAGCTCACAGGCATCTGCACAAAAGATAAACCAACAAACTGCATATAAATGTGTGTGTATATGTTCTGGTGGCGCTATGTGTGGTCCTGCCAAATGAAGGACAATATGAAATGTGCAGAGAGTAAAGTGAACTTACATTTTGTAAGTCCTTATTTGATCCTGATCTTTCCTCCATGCTCAAACCTAAATAAAATAATAAAAACACACATACACACAAGATCAAGCAGGACACTGCTGGCTCTCTATGAAATGTTGTCAATATGTGTTCAGCTACTAGTGAACAATGAGATGTGAAATTGGAGGAGTGGGAACTCCATAAAGACAGCCCTGCTGAGTCCTAATAGAAGCTCCACACCACTTTGACTTACATTACCAAGGTTTTGAGTGAACACAGTAACTGATACTCATTAAAGTGGTCACTGATGATATGCTTCCTCAAATCTCAAATTATAACAAGGAAGAAAGCTGTCACAAACACAAACAGTCATGCTGAACTTAGATCTAGCCCAGAAGCTCCAGTCCAGATACCAATCTATCCAAGCAGCAGCAAATATTGACAGTGACTACATCAACACCATGAAACCAGGAACTGATAAGCTATGCTATGCTATGATATGCTAGGCTGTGATATGTTATATATGATGTGCAAAAAAAGTCTTTAACATTTGCCTGACTGGCCTGGAGAATTTGTGAAGTTGAATTAACCAAGGTGAAGGATTTTGCAAATATTAAGACAACAGATACATTTCTAATTCAGTTATGTCTTTTGTTAACTCCTACAATGAGGAATGTCATCTGCCTCATGATAAATCAAATATAATTATTTTGTAGTATCTCCACAATGTGGAGGCAAAGCTGGGCAGAAATAATGGCTTGCTGTGGTTCTTCACCACTGATCCCACATTATTCTTCTTTGTTTCATACCGTATTTTTTTATGGATTATTATATTGCGAGTTGCATCCTTCTGCAACTGTTATTCCAGTATGTAGCCTACCTTAATCCTTTTACATTGATGAGCAGACAAAGCAAGCTGCTTAGTCCAATTAAGCAGAGACCTTCTAAATATAATTCTCTTTCCCCATTAGCCAACCACAGAACTACTTGACTAATTCAGACTCCAACATAATATTTTACAAATATGAACAAACTCTGGGCAGTTTTACAAACCGGAGTGTCTCCAGTCTACAGTGGATCCTCTAGTCTAGCGAACAGAAGCTTTACTCCTTACTCACCAGGGTGGTTGTAGGTCAGATCCAGTTCTTTCAGATGTGATGGATTTGAAATTAGAGCTGAAGCCAGAGAAGAACAGCCTTCTTTTGTGACCATACAACCAGACAGTCTATAGATCAGAAGAAAATATGCATAAATGAGAATTGGTAGTCACATAAAGCAGAAACTAACCATGCTAGATGTCTTCAAATTTGGACCTTGAATCCATTTCTTGTCCTGTATGTGGTGATCACTGGTAGGTATGGCAATATATATTACAACAACAATTAAGTTAACTATCAGTGATTACAAATACCAGAGGTGGAAAAGTCAAAAAACTCTAAACAAAAATTACTACAGAACAATGACCATTTGTAAACATTATATAAAACATAATGGAATAAAAACAGAAAAAAAATAATAATCTTAAAATTAAAAATAATCTTTTTACAACTAATTACAGTACAATAATACCTCACTCTTTGGCAAGAAAGAGTAAGCCAAATGTCAGTGTAAAGATCTGGATGGATAGATGGACATTTATTTTTAGGTCATGCATACTTTTTAAGCCCATTTTCAGATGTCCTTGATTTTGTGTCCTTTAGCATTTCCCTCACATACTGAAATACAACCCACATGCTGTTTGAATCTTGTATGTTTCAGTGCTTGTAGATGGAAACCATTAGCATTCTACATCAAGCAGCAAAAATAGGTTAACAACTGTTAAAAATGTCTATGTCTTTTTCCTGAGCAACTACAAAGGCAACTAAAAAGTTCCAGTCTTTTGAGTGGTATTACTGTCCTGCTAAAAAGGACATTCTCATTAAGACAATAATATCATACCTTGATATCAATAAAATCAATAATAACTTCAGTTTCTTTGTGGATTTAGTAAGGTTCTCTTGCAATGTATCCCTGTATTGTGTTCTGTTAATTTTTTGTTGACTTTTAATATGATTTATAAAAAAATAGCATGATACTGGTCCACCTACATGTCTGTATCAATGGTATCTCCATTTTGGGCAGTTTTACGCTTGCAACACACATAGCACTTTGAATTCTGGCTTGTCCTGCAACTCACCCATACAGGCTACACCTGTATGCACAACATCCGTTAAAAGTGACATAGAAATGTTCATTTTCTGTATGTTTGTAATAAACTAATTTCATCATTCAGAATTCCAGTAATTTACCGCACTTTGTGTTAATCAAAAACCTATTTTTAGTGCTAGCTAAGTGACAAATTGTGATCACCATTAGCATTTTATTGTGGACAATTTATTATTTACATTAAGTAGGAAAAACAGGAAATAGGAAAACATTTGAAAATATACCTCACTTTAATTCACATCAGTGAAAATCACCCCCTTTTCATTAATA
Source organism: Prochilodus magdalenae (assembly GCA_024036415.1). Classification (NCBI taxonomy): domain Eukaryota; kingdom Metazoa; phylum Chordata; class Actinopteri; order Characiformes; family Prochilodontidae; genus Prochilodus; species Prochilodus magdalenae. Next base: position 24,205 of record JAMWET010004429.1, read on the forward strand.
AAGGGTTAATAGAACATTGTCTGAGCAATATGACCAAAGTGTTGTTCACACTTATATTTCACAGAAGCTTGCTGTAAGAGGGGTTATTCATCATTAATTGTTGCTGTTGCACATGGCATTATTCCCTAAGCTGCATAGTGTACAAGTCTTGTTCTCCCATTAATCTCTGAATTCAATTTACTGACATAGTTGATCTGAGATAAATGTTTACAATTTAATATTTAGTTGACTAAAAACTCACCCAAGTTTCTCCAGCTTACAGTTTGAATCTTTTAGTCCAGCAGAGATAAGCTTCACTCCTGAATCCTGTAGGTCATTGTTACTGAGGTCCAGTTCTTTCAGAGACAAATCTGCATTTTGGAAAACTGGTGCTAGAGTTTTACAGGACTGTTTACTGAGATTGCACATGGGAAGTCTGCAAAGGGAGGATAATTAAATGCCTTTTATTTTTTTGTGATGCAATTTGTACTACAGTTGTTTTTTGTTCTGCAATGTAACAGTGTACTCAAACTGATTATATATCAAACTATATTGATTTCTCTTCTATCTTACCACACTGCATTTCTTTCGGGGCTACATCATAGAATACCACTTACCATACCATATCATATAAATGATAAATTATATGATTATATAAATTTTATATGATTATATAAAAAATATAAATTGATATAATTCAATACTTCATCCAGCAAATTAACAATAATTGTGTATTAACATGTTGATATGCATTTAAATTTGGTCCATGTTTTCACTTAGAAAAATAAAAAGTATAATTTGATGAGGAGTGCCAAACCTTAACATACAACTGTGTTTTTGTAACAGGAAAGTTTTTTTATTTAGTTATTATTTAGTTAGAGTTGTTTTGACCTAAAAAAAAACATAATTAGTTAAACAGTAAATATCATAATGAATATTTATATATAAAAAATGTAAAACATATATAGCATACCTGAGTACCTCAAGTTTACAAACTGGTAGTGCAGAGAGCTGCTCCACTCCTGAATCTTGTAGGTAATTGTTTCTGAAATTCAGCTCCTTCAGGAAAGAGTTAGCTGATTTTAGAGCTGAGCAGAGAGTTTCACAGGACTTAATCATAAGATTACAGCCATCCAGTCTAAGAAGGAAGATTAAACATGATGCAAAGTAAGTTAGGACTTGATATATAAAATCAAGCTTTAAAGACGTTATCAGATGTCCTGAAAACGTTATCCAGTGTAGAGATCATCTTCACTCCTGAATCCGACAAAGAGACAAAATTTGCTGTTTGACAAACTGATGCTACAGTTTTACAGTACTGTTTACTGAGATTGCACATGGGAAGTCTACAAAGGTAGGGATTAAAAAGCTGGTCTGGTACTCAAGGTACATTTAAATGTTTTTATTTGTTAATTACTTCACATGTACTAACTTCTATAAGCAAATGAAGAGGTACTTCAAAACAGTGATGCAATTCGTATAACATTTGTGTTTTCTGCAATTGAACAGTGTACTTAAACTGATCACATATTACTATACTTATTTCTCTTTCTCTATAATCAATATATTAAATCAAAACTTACAATGCATTTCTGCAGTTGCTCACAGCTGGGATCATTCTCTTATAACCCTCTATTGATGTGTTATATTTCTTTAAGTCCAACTCATCCAGCACTTCTTCTGAGACTTGCATCATGTATGCGAGTGCCAAACACCGTCCAGGAGAAAGTTCTGTTTCTGTATATTCCATTGACTTTAGATATTCTTGGATCTCTCTGAACAAAGACTGGTCATTCATTTCATTGAGACAGAGGAACAGGTTAATGCATCTGTCTAAAGGAAGATCTACTGTATGTATAAGGTTTTTAATGTACTGTTCTATCTTGTTGATGCTCTTAGTGCTGCTCTTCGTGCGTGTTTAGGAGGTTCTGATTGGGTTCCAGTGAGATGCCCAGAAGGAAATGGAGAAAAAGGTCCAGGTGTCCATTTGGACTATTTAAAGCTTTACACACTGCTCCCTTCAGTAGATCAATCAATAGAACATTGCTAGACCATTTTCTGTCCAGTGGGTTAGTAAAGTTCAGCTGCTCCATTTTCTTGGATACATAGCAGTGAAACACATAACGAGCAGCCAGGAACTCCTGAAAGCTCAGATGCACAAAGCAATAGACCTTCCTCTGATAAAGCACAGATTCTTCTCTGAAGACCTGTGTGCAAATATCAGAGTACACTGAGGCCTCTATGCCATCAATGCCGCACTCTCTCAGGTCCTCTTCATAGAAAATCACATTGCCCTTCATCAGCTGTTTGAAAGCCAGTTCAGCCATTTTCAGTATGATTTTTCTCTCAGATTCTGGTAGCCTCTTTGAACTCCTAACTTTTTCAAATAATTTATTATTTTTTATTTTCTTTAACTTGTCTCTTTCATCATATTTCTGTTTTTTTATGATGGTCTGAGTGAGCAGGAAGTGTGAATACATTGAAGTCAGAGTTTTAGGAAGTTCTGTATTGCACTGACTCAACATATGCTGAAGCACAGTGGCTGAGATCCAACAGAAGACTGGAATGTGGCACATGATGTGGAGGCTCCTTGTTTTCTTAATGTGTGAGATGACACTGTCGGCTTCGTCTTGGTCACTGATTCTCTTACTGAAGTATTCCTCCTTCTGTGGGTCTGTGGGACTGAAACCCTGAATTTCAGTCACACGATTGATGTACTGAGAAGGAATCTGATTGGCTGCTGCAGTTCGGGAGGTTATCCAGATGAGTGCAGAGGGAAGAAGCTCTCCTTTGATGAGGTTTGTCTTTAGCAGGTCTACTGATGACACTTTGGTTATGTCAGTTACTTTCTCACACTGTAAAAAGTTCAGTGGAATTCTGCTCTCATCCAGACCATCAAATATGAACACCATTTTACAAACAGCATACATATTTGGGTCCAAATCTTTGAGCTCTGGATAGAGGTCTGACAGAAGTCCATGTAGACTGTATTGGTAATCTTTAATCAGGTTCAGCTCTCGGAATGGAAGCACAAAACATGAAATCTACATCCTGATTGGCTTTTCCTTTTACCCAGTCCAGAATAAACGCTTGCCCAGAGGCGGTTTTTCCAATTCCAGCAATGCCTTTAGTCAGCACTGTTCTGATTTTTTGCTCTGCTTTTTTGGTTGCTTATCTTCAGTTTTTTTCTTGTTTCTGACACATTTAGCCATCAAACCTTTGGTGATCCTGTTTTCAGTTTCTTCTTCTTGTGGAACTTGGGTGCTTTTGAAGATATCTAAGCAGCTGATTGGTGTGCCCTGTAAGTATTTCCTGGACATTTTCTCAATCTGTAAAACTTCATGTTCTTCATTCACCCCTGTAATCTCTCCTTCTGTAATGTAGAGATGTGTGTAAATCCTGTTGATACCTTCGTATAAACACTAATATTTCTTCTTGAGGCAGGTTTTATGTCTGTCAATCACTCTGTGTAGGACATCATCTCCTGGCTGGTAGGAATCCAGCTGCAGGTTACTAGTAACCTCCACCAGTTCAGAATTTGCTGAGTGCCCCCTGAAATATGTCAACCCAAACACAAATATCACCAACACAACCATCAGATCAGATCAGATCAGATCAGAAATACTTTATTGATCCCAGGGGGAAATTGCAGTTTTTACTGTAGCAACCATTTAGAATAAACAATAATAATTTACAACAAAAGAGAAATTTTGCAATATGTACACATATATAAAGTCTTATAATACAATACAATTAAAAAAAAAAAAGTAAAGTGGCTGTAATAATAAGTACAGATATACTGTTAACAGCAGTAAGTGTTCAGAAGTCAGAAAAATTATTGCACATTTTGAGCTGTCGCACACATAATTAAATTATTGTTTTACTGTTATTACTGTACATGTGAATGGTGTCGTGCTCTAAGGGAGGAGTTATAAAGTCTGATAGCCACAAGTAGGAATGACCTCCTGTGACGTTCTGTAGTGCATTTTGGCTGAATGAGTCTTGCACTGAATGTGCTCCTGTGTCTCATCACTGTGTAATAGAGAGGATGGGAGCCATTATCCATGATGGTCTGCAGCTTAGACAGCGTCCTCCTCTCAGACACTGCCATCAGCGAGTCCAGCTCCACACCCACAACATCACTGGCTTTGCGGATCAGTTTATTAAGTCGTTTGGCGTCTGCCACCCTCAGCCTGCTGCCCCAGCATGCAACAGCGTATAGGATGGCACTCGCCACCACAGACTCATAGAAGATCCTTAGCATAGTCCTTGTTACGACCCCGCTAGTAGTCTAGGGGTAATCATTTGGGAGTCAGTAACCTGTGTGATTATGTGGCATGCAAACCAGACTACAACACAATATACGTTTTTACTGGAGATATTTATTTATTTTAATACACTCCAGAACACTGAGACAGCAAGACAAAACAGATGTACAAACGGACAAATGACTGTGCGCAATAAGGGGAGAATCTGAACACAGACGGCGCCAAGGAAAAGAAATAAATATAAAACAACTGACCGAGCTCAAGATTGGATATCTAATTTCTCCTACCTGCACCAATACAAAAATACAGGGGTTGGCGCCCGCCCCTTACCTAATGTGTCTATACAATCAATCAATCACTACGTGTTGTGGATGTGTGAGCGCTCATCTTACCTGTTCAGAACCCCCTATCCACGCAGGCCACCACACAACCCGAACACACAAATAGACAACAGGAAAAACAACTAGGACCAGCCAAAAACAGAACGTGGCTAGTGCTAAGCGCTAACTACGGGAGGCGGAGGGAGATCAAACAAAATGCCACTAACCTGACACGAGTCTACTAACGTGTAAAAACATGAACACCAAACGCATCTGCCTCAATTCCCCAGCACAACAGCAAAAACCAACACATCACTCCCCAGCCTCTCCAAACTGAATCCCCGGGCCTTTTTTAAAACACAAGCCCCGCCTCTCACGTAGGAAGAAGCGGGTTTCTGATTGGCCGCCTTTGGGAACTTCAAACGATGATTGACAGCAGCCAACCTGTAGATGGGGACAGACGAGAGAGACAACACAGGGCAAAACAGCAGGCCAATAAAACCGAGCCCAGGCACGTAACAGTCCTGCAGATGTTGAAGACGCCTCAGAAAACAGAGACGACTTTGGCCCTTCTTATAGAGGGCGTCAGTGTTCTTAGCCCAGTCCAGTTTATTGTCAATGTGAACACCCAGATATTTATAGTCCTCCACAGTGTCCACACTGACCCCCTTGATGGAAATAGGGGTCACCTGTGCTTTGTCCCTCCTCAGGTCCACCACCAGCTCCTTTGTCTTTGTCACGTTGAGCTGCAGATGGTTCAGCTCACACCACGCAACAAAGTCGTTCACCGTGGCCCTGTACTCATCCTCATCACCACTGCTGATACATCCAACTACTGCAGAGTCATCAGAAAACTTCTGAAGATGGCAGGTCTCTGTGCAACCATAGGCCATATTAAACTGCTCTCAAGCTCCGCACAAAACATATGTATGTGTTGAGTAGTTACTGAGAAAAAGAAAAACTGCATCATAAAATATAAAAGCCAAAGGTGTAATTGGAAAAAGGACTGGCCACCCCAGAGCACAGACCTCAGGATTACTTAATGTATTTGGGATTACTTGGGTTGTGACTAAACCAGAATGCTTTACCAGCTTCTAAGTCTGAACCTCTGAGGTGTTTCAAAGAAGCATGGAATGATTTTTGAAAAACTGAAAGCAGATCTCCAAAAGTATATATTTATATTATATATATACTGAAAGTATATACAATCTAAAGAGTATTTAAAAGCTGAATCACTTTCAGTCTGGTCATTTTAAACACTGAAGCCTAAATGCATTTTAGCTTTTAGGGCAAGGTCAACGCTGCGGGTTTGTACTGCCAATATAATGACATTAATTCAGTTCTCACATGCAGCAGGATTGTGTTCAGTCTTGGCTCCTTAATGACCTTGAAAGTCAGTAGATTCAATGATTTTTGAGGAGAAAAAAATTCTTTTGACAAACATATCAGCTTTGGAACATTTGTGATCTCTACAGGATGTGATGTCATTGTTGAAATCTAGATTTATTTTTCTTAGTGAAATTTAACACAACAGTGTTTTATTGGGATGTGTACTGGGAGACAGAATGTGGCCTTGGTGCATCCCTAAATATTAAATTGTTTCATTGCTCATCAGTGATACAGAAAAATACTAATAACTCACTTTGGGTCAGAAGACACAGGTTCACTGATGAACTTAGGATAGACATCCATGGAGCTGTCACTCTTTAAGGACACACAGCTGGACACTGGAACATCTGTTCTCTGGCTTTCAGTCCTGCTAACATTAGAAAAATACAGTCCTCTACAATGTGACCTACTATATATATATTTAGAGGAAAGTTGTGTAATATACACTTATCTACAAAACAATAGCTGCACCCAGAAGGAGGTGTGGGATTGCAGTGATGTTGGGAAGGAAGATAAAGGTTATCAGGAACAATAAATGATGATAACTTTAGACTGATATTTATTGAGCTACACAGAAGTTGTGTCTCTCAGTATGGCATTGGGCCACCATTTTTGCTAATACAACATGCAGAAAGTCTCAGCATTGAGCTGTAGAGGTTCCTAATGGTGTCCTGGGATAATCCATCCATTGCAGCTTTTCTTGAGGTGCCTGTGGATTATGTGGGAGTGTCGATGGTGGAGTGACACCAGGCCTTCTGTATGTGTGACGCATGACAACAAACTGTTCATCTTGGCACTAACTTTGTTTTTGATGATGAGTGAATTTCATATACTTAATTATTGGGTTATTGGTTGTATTGATGTACCATGAGTCAAATGTTCCTTCTCCACTGCTCAAGTTTTCTGGCTGATACATGGACCTGTCACTCTTCATAGACACACAGCTGGGTGCTGGATATGCTGCTGCCTTTAACCTGAGAGACGTATATCCATGATGATAGCACAATGTTGAGAAATTAATGAAATTTGTTTACACTGAGTATAAACAGTCTTCTTCTCTTCATTTCTCAGAGCAAGTGCTGTTATAATGTTACTCACCTCAGGTCAGAGTTTCCTCCCCCACTGCTGGGCTTATGAGCATTCATCATGGAGGTGTTACGCTTCATACACACAGCTGGACACTGACGATGCTCTGTCTACTACCTGAGAACACCTGACCATTAAAATTCCCACAGGATGCTGGAAAATGCTGAAGTCATTCTAAATGCTTGTTTATGAAGTGTGTCATTCTAGAGAAAGTTCAGTTCAGCTGATCATTGTCATGTTAGAAGGGAGCAGGTTAGACACAGGTTGGAACTAAACTACAGTAGAGCTCCAGGAAGAAGGCTGGTGACCACTGAAGTCTCTGAAAGCTCCTTCACAGAAAGTTATTACATGAGTTGTTACAAATAAACAGCCTGAATCATGAAATATTAGTTCACTACTATTACTACTGCTGTGAAGAAATCTGAAGTGATACTGTTCTCTGCAGTAAAAACACTCTAAATGACTTTAGTTCAGTCTTTTTTACACTCTTCCCTAAAAGAATCCTAAAAAAACGATAAAAATCTATTCAATTAATATAATAAATATCTAACTATAAATATGATTATAGAGTGATATCAAGTAAAACGTGATGCCTTCTGTTATCACATCATTCCATACATTCTCCCACATAACTCTACCCTATTTTGGTCAAATGTCTCTGTGGTGTCCTGCAAACCTCTAGCTCCCTCTGCTGGCCAAGCAGCGCTACTGACTATGACGAGTTGTTTTTAAATCCTGTTTAAGAAGCTCATATAAAACGGTAGTAAGTGTTAAATTCAGAAAAAAATAAAGTTTATTCTTTACCTCGTTCTCTAAACATACATATTAATCAAGAAAATAATATCTGTAAAATAATTCTAATATGTTAGTCCTGTACATTTTCAAAAGAACTGGACACTAGGAAGCTGTAATTCGTATTGTTTTTAGATTATAAACTCCCTTGTGTAACATTAAGTATGAAGTTTTTTTCAAATGAAATTAAAAATATATTTTTTTTTTTTTACAAAATGTCGTCTAGTCAAAGACATACCAAACCTACTCTGTAAAAGTCCTTTTTTTATATGTAAAAAATAATAATTATAAATATGACCGTTAAATTTAATAATTTTGTACAAAATACCGCATACATATATAAGTTACAAAACTTACCGCGTAAAATCCGAAAAGAAACTGATATCCACTGTCTGTATTGCTTCGATAAACGCCCGCCTGTGTCCAGTTGCTTTCTGTTTTGTCCCCACTTTGTATCCCACCTCCTCAAAACTCTGCGCAGTCACAAAGTTTGGGTGCGCAACATATACATGAAATTACGGTATGACCCCTCAAAGTAAATGAAACACTCCTGAAAACCCAGAGAACGAGATTGTGTAGATTCGTTTGTTTGTCTCATCTCTATTAATATTGTACATACAGACCGTGAGTTACTCTATTAATCTTAATAAATGTAGATTAATATTCTATTAAAGTTCTGACTATGTAGAATTCCATCACTCACCAATCTGACTCACCTCTGATTTGAACGTCATAAACAGACACATGCAGACACAGCTGTATATGTATATATTTATATGCAGGTCAGATGTTACTTAAGTCCCTTTCATGTTAGCACCTATGTAAGGCGGACCCTTGATTCTAGAAAAATCTGAAGTTCCATTTATATTTCTGTTCAGTGTAAATACTCCCAACACAGATAGTACAATCATGTTTCAGAGAAAATTCAACAAATATGTTTACCCAAGGAATTTAAAAATACTGCATTACTGTCAAAACAGGCATTTACTACAGACACCAACTACTGCACAGACATCAGGATACAAATCTGAGATATTTCCCACTAATTAGTGAAAATTACAGCGCAGCACAGGAGACACAGGTAACTTTAAAATGCAGTGATGATTAGCATGATACACCAACTTGGACCAGCAGGCTATATAGTCTCCTTGCCATTCCAGGAGCAGGTGATAAAAATCTGGGGAACTAACAATGACCATGCTATCTCAGCTTTGGCCAGCAGGTGGCCGCTGCTGTTTCTACCTTACTTCTAGGACGGCGATTCCTGACCCGGGTCTTAGAGAACCCCCATACAGGGCACATTGTAGTGTTTTCTGCCAAAACACATCCATTTTAACTCGGGTTTGTTAATTAGTGGATTAGGTGGATCCAGTGTGTTGGGAGTAGGGCAATCATACAATGCACACACAGAGTGTATTTTACTACAAGTGCTGGAGACCTGTTCTAGGGAACAAGGTGAAAAATACATAGCATAACATGGTAAATGTTGCTCAATATTAATAATTTAACATACATTTTTAAATTATTTTATACATTTTTGAGCTGGTGCACCTTAGAATGCAGAAATAGAGTTATGAGAAGAAATGGAACTTATGAGAAGAAATGGAATGGATTTTCTTTACTTTATCTGATTTACTTTAAAAAGTAACAAGCACATTTAGTAAAGAAGTGAATGGTAAGACAAAAGGTTTCCTATATGAGCTTTTATTGTTTGGAACACTGCCAGATCTTTAGTAATGTAGTAATATCCATATGAGAAATCATAAAATATTTTTCTAAAAATATTTGGTCTTTTTTACAGGTGCTAAAGTACCTATAACATGACAGCCACATTTAACTCCAAAAATGTCATTCTGCAATGGTGCAAAATATCAGAAACAGCCCCTGAATGTTATCTATATACAGTATAGGTCAATTTGGAGATTCCTTGGTTGGGTACCAGTATAGTAAATCACACCTTGACTGTGGACTCATACTGTGATCTTATCAAGACTCTCTTATCTCTTATCTTACATACAACCCCGTCTCCAAAACACTGGACATGCTCCACAAAACATAAATACTGTCAAACATAATGCAATATTTTACAAATCAATACAATCCTACATTATTAACATATTAAAAAAGACAACATATCAAGTATTTAAACTGAGAAATGTAGTTTTTTTTTTAAAATAAATTATTATTACTGTGACTCTTTTACCATGTGCAGAATATGATTTGAAATAAGCAACACCAAACCCCACTTCTCTAAAAAGGGCATTGTCTGGACCATAGCATATCCTCCAAAACCCTTATTTAGTATTAATGGTTTAATGTCTCTCTGTACAATTAAGACGTGTCTGTACAAGGTTATGTCAGTTGTCGTGACAAGCTTATGTAGGTGTCATGTAGCCTTATGAACAGCACCCACAGTAAACAGTACCCATTTGGATATATCTCAATAATTGCTAGCTCAGAGGCTCTGAATATTTAAATATATAAAATATATAAGATATATAAAATCACGAGTATTTTGAGAAAATAATTAATTTAAAGTTAAATATTCATGCTTCTTATAGACAACTATGCAGTAAGCTCTTCAGAAGCGGCTCTATCACCATATGTTTAAATCTGAGTGAGACCAGCAGGTGAGTGGCTGATGCACCACACACTACCATGAGAACAACAGCAGTCCGGTGATCAGAAACTGATCAGTGATGAATGAGGTAGAGGAGGCTGAAGAACTGTCCTGTAACAGATTCATTTACACTCTTTATTAGTTACAAATATCTTTCAGTTCTAACATTAAAGGATCAGCTAGGTAACTGAAACACCAACAGCATCATGGTGGAAATCTGTAATAACCTGTAATATAAAATATGTACATACACTGAAACTGACCTTTGGGGTAGGAATGACATGTTAGAACAAATAAACAATTATTAAAAACATCTAACGAGACTGTAAGCTCCGCCCCCATCACTACCATATTCAGAGACAGGCTGTTCAAGGCTGGACACAGTAGCGGTCACTTTATCAGTGAATAAGATTTATCACTTTATCAGAAAAGAACAATAAAATAAAGAACAGAATAAACTAGAGAAGTGTCTTTCCTGAAAGTGTGTGGTTGTTCTGATTTCCCAGGTGGTTGCTATGGTGTTGCTAGGCAGTTACTGTGGCATCCCAGGTAATTGCTAGAATGTTACTAAGTGGTTACCATGGTATACCATGTGATTGCTGAGGTGTTTCTAGGGAGTTGCTCTGATATACTACGTGGTTGCTAATATGTTGTTAGGCGGTTCTTAGGGTAACCCAAGTGGCTGCTAGGTGTTACTAGGTGGTTTCTAGGGTAACCCAGGTGGTTGCTAATGTATTCCTGAACGGTTGCTAGGTGTTGCTAGGTTGTTTGCTAGGGCATACCAAACGGTTGCTAGGGTGTTGCCTTATGGTTTGTGTTAGGGTAACCCAGGTGGTTGCTAAGGTGTTGCTAGGTGGTTGCTAGGGTATCCCAAGTGGTTGTTAAGGTGTTGCTAGGTGGTTGCTAGAGTTTTCCAAGTGGTTACTAAGGTGCTGCCAGGTGGTTGCTAGGGTAATACAGGTGGTTGGTAATGTATTCCTAAACGGTTGCTAGGGTGTTGCTAGGTATGGTTGCTAGGTGTTGCTAGGTGGTTGCTAATGTTTAGTGGTTGCTAAGCGATTCCTAAGATGTTGCTAGGTGGTTGCTAGGGAATTCCAGGATGGTTGCTAAGGTGTTGCTAAGTTGTTGCTAGCGTAACCCAGGTGGTTGCTAATGTATTCCTAATTGGTTGCTAGGGTGTTGCGAGGTGGTTGCTAGGGTAATCCAAGTGGTTGCTAGCTGTTGCTAGGTGTTGCTAGGGTATCCCCAGGAGGTTGCTAAGGTGTTGCTAGGGTATCCCAGGAGGTGGCTAAGGTGTTTCTAGGCGGTTGCTAGGAGAATCCAGGTGGTTGCTAAGGTATTGCTAGAGTATCCCAGGAGGTTGCTAGGGTGTCCCAGGAGGTTGCTAAAGTTTTTTAGGCGGTTGCTAGGGTAATCCAAGTGGTTCCTATCTGTTGCTAGGCGGTTGCTAATGTATTCCTAAACAGTTGCTGGGGTGTTGCTAAGTGGTTGCTATGGTATCCCAGGTGGTTGCTAAGGTGTTTTTAAGTGGTTGCTAGGGTTTCCCAAGAAGTTGCTAGGTGGTTGCTAGGGTATCCTGAGTGGTTGTTACGGTGTTTCTAGGTAGTGGCTAGGGTAACCCAAGTGGTGGCATAGCTGTTGCTAGATGGTTGCTGGGGTCTCCCTAGTTGTAACTGGGTGGTTGTTAGGGTCTCACACACACTGAGGAGTCAGTAGTACAGAGTCTAAACCCAGCGTAAAGCGGTTCAGTGAATGTGGTGGTGACTGTGTGTAAGTGTGTCAGTGTGTGTGTATCCGTGGAGACGCTGTAGAAGGACAGAGTGCCGGCCGGACAGTCCAGATACACTCCTACTCTGTTAGACTGAGAGGAGGGAGCAGAGACAGCAGTGCTGTTCTTATTGTGATGGACAGAGTAACTGTTATTAGAGCAGCTCAGACTCCAGGACTCTACATTCAGTCCAAACACACAGTCACCCCACACTCTTCCTTTCCTCCTGATTCCTTTATAAGTCACTGCTATATAAACCTCTCCGCTCCACTCAGCCTCCCAGTAACCGCGTCCAGTCAGACTCTCTCTACACAGAACCTGCTGATACCAGTAATCAAATCTCTCTGGATGATCAGGATACGGCTGCTCCTCTCTCGCCCACACCACCATCCTGTTCTCCTCACACAGAGAGAGACTTCTGCTCACTGTGTTTGGGTCGAGTGTGAGCTCACAGGAATCTGAACACAAGAAGAGAAATTAACACACAGAGAGAGAGAGAGAGAGAGAGAGAGAGAGAGAGAGAGAGAGAGAGAGAGAGAGAGAGAGAGAGAGAGAGAGAGAGAAACAGAGACAGAGAGAGGGAGAGACAGAGAGAGAGGGACAGAAAGAGAGAGAGAGGGAGGGAGAGAGAGAGAGGGAGGGAGAGAGAGACAAAGAGAGAGAGAAAGATGGAGAGAGAGAGAGAGAGAGAGGGAGAGAGAGAGAGAGAGAGAGAGTGAGACAGAGAAAGTAAGTGTACTTACATTTCTTTATTCCTGGTTTCATCCGCTCCTCACCCCCATGATCCACCCTGAGAGAGAGAGAGAGAGAGAGAGAGAGAGAGAGAGAGAGATAGAAAGAGACAAAGAGAGAGAGAGAGAGAGAGAGAGAAAGAGAGAGAGAAGAACGTCACATGATCTACAGTAAACGTGAACTGAAGTCCATATTAACATAATTAGACAAAAACACTAAGAAATAAACAACAGCAGGAGACCAGCTAGCAGAGCAGCGGTTAGCGGTTAGCACGGGAGGATTCTCCAGGATCAGGATCGGGAAGAAAAGGAAAACAAAAGGAGGAAGAAAAGAGAACAGGGACCTTTGGGCGGTTCTAAAACTATTTAACCCGGTTCCGAGTGTAATGTAAATCGGTTCTGAGTGTAATGTAACCCGGTTCCGAGTGTAATGTAACCCAGTTCTGAGTGTAATGTAACCCGGTTCTGTGTGTAATGTAACCTGGTTCTGAGTCTAATGTAACCCGGTTCTGTGTGTAAAGTAACCCGGTTCTGGGTGTAATGTAACCCGGTTCCGAGTGTAATGTAACCCAGTTCTGAGTGTAATGTAACCCGGTTCTGGGTGTAATATAACCCGGTTCTGAGTGTAATGTAACCCGGTTCTGTGTGTAAAGTAACCCGGTTCTGAGTGTAATGTAACCGGGTTCTGAATGTAATGTAACCCGGTTCTGAGTGTAGTGTAACCCGGTTCTGAGTGTAATGTAACCCGGTTCTGAGTGTAATGTAACCCGGTTCTGGGTGTAGGTTCCTTCCCTGAAATCTGGATCAGAGAGAGAGACAAACACCACTCTTTAAAAGTGGAGATGAGCTCCACCCTAATAATCACTGAGGCGTCTGTGTGAACAGGAGAGAGGGGGAGCTTTTCTGTAGCACCTTAAACTCTAGAGAGGGTTTAATCTTCCTTACTGAGCACAGAGTGTTCAGTAGAAGTCAAACTGGGATTCTTAGAGAAACTACCACACCACTGATCATATTTACACCCCGCACACCCTGACTGATAAATACCCTGTCCAGAACTAAAACCACAACTGTACCTGAGGAACTGATCTCAGAAAGAGACTTTGATTCTATTTGGTAGAAGGAGATAGGGAGACACAGCTTCTAGAGAGGGTGTGCGGTAAAACACACCACCCGAGAAAGGGAGACACAGAGAAACAGGTGAGGGATAACAAAAGAGAAACGCCACACCAACAAACTCCCTCTTCCAGGAGTGTGGAGTGAGACAGGGCTGCTGTTTAAGCCCAACACTGTTTAATATCTGTGTTAATGAATTATCAAAAACATTAGAACAGTCCACAGAACCCGCTCTCACTCCGCACCACTCGGAGATCAAATTCCTGATCTATGTAGACCACCTGGTCCTGCTGTCCCCCACTGAGCAGGGTCTACAGCAGAACCTGGACCTACTGGAGCGGTACTGCCAGACCTGGGCCCGGACAGTAAGCCTGAAACAGACAAACATAATGATATTCCAGAAAGGATCCGGATCTCAGGGAACAGAGCCCACATTCCGGTTAGGCACAAAGGAAATCCGTCACTCCTCCAACTCTAATTATTTAGGAATCAGAATCAGTTCTTCAGGGAATTTTCACCAGGCAGTGGGAGAACTGAGAGACAGAGCTCACAGGGCTTTCTACACCATAAACCACAAACCTCTGCAGAACCTCCATCAGAATTCCGATAAAAATACTGGAGTCACTAACAGAACCACCTGTCCTTTAGGGAGGGACGTGTGGGGTCCGCATACAAACCAGCAATCTGACAAATGGGACAAACACCCGATGGAGACTCTGCATGCAGAATTCTGTAGAACCATCTTAGAAGTGTTCAGAACCACCAGAACCACCACACACAGAGAACTAGACCGATACCCATTACTCCTCAACATCCAGGAAAGGCCTATCAAATTCTGGAAGAACCTGAACACAGTGACCCCCACTCACACCATCACACAGCTCTGCAGTACCAGGAGTTCAGCTAACACAACAGTCCCTCACTCAGCTGGTCCTGAACTACACACTCACCAACACACTCACTAACACACACTCACTCAGCTGGTCCTGAACTACACACTAACCAACACACTCACTAACACACACTCACTCAGCTGGTCCTGAACTACACACTCACCAAGACAAAGACTGGACTCCTACACACAGCACCACAGCAGGACCCTCAGCTCAGGAACAGAGAGACCCCGAGCAAGACCAGCACCCTTCTCTCTCTACACCTCCAATACCCTGATTAAGGAGCACCTCACACGCCTGGAGGTGGAGTTAGTACACCTTCGAGAGATGATCCTCAAACAGCAGCCAGAGAGAGAGAGAGAGAGGGAGAGAGAGAGAGAGAGAGAGCGAGAGAGAGAGACAGAGAGAGACAGAGAGAGAGAAGGGGGGGCGAGAGAGAGAGAGAATGAGAGAGAGAGAGATACAGAGAGAGAGAATGAGAGACAGAGAGAGAGACAGAGAGACTGAGAGAGAGAGATAGAGAGAGAGAATGAGAGAGAGACTGAGAGAGACTGAGACAGAGAGAGAGAGAGAGAGAGAGAATGAGAGAGACTGAGAGAGAATTATTTTTTTTTTTACTTTTAACCTTTATTATAATCCTGTCCTCATTTTAACACAGTGTGGTAATAAGTATTATAGACAGGTGAGAGGGTAAATGATAAAGAGAGGTGTAGAGGCAGAACACAGTCAAGATAAGAACAGGATGAGAAATAAAAACTGTTCACTCAAATAAAACCTGGTGCAAACACCAGCTCGTCCTCCTCCACTGAGCAGACTACGTTCTCAGAGCACCAGACGAGCTTAAAGGAGTCCAGGTCGTTCATGCTTCTATTAAAATCAGTCTTCACCCTCGCCCTCCACCCTCCAGTCTTCACCCTCCACCATCCACCCTCCACCCTCCACCCTCGCCCTCACCAGCCTCGTAAAGATCTGCGTGGCATCATGGTCTGAGCTCTGGCTCATTTTGTTCTTCCTGCTCATGTTGACTGCCAGTTTTGCTTGGCCCAGATGAAGTTCAGTAGCTGGTATTTAAACCTCTGTCTCCTGACGTATTTAGTCCCGATAATAAAAGCCTGTGGTGTAAAAACGAGACTAAAACGAGTAAAAATGTTCCGTAAAACCTGAAAGAGAGGACGCAGTCTAAAACACCTCATAAAAGCATGAAGACCGTCTCCCTGTCCAGACAGAAGGGACACTCGTGTGAAACCACAAGAGTTGATGGACACTACGCCGTGAAGGACTCTCCACTGAAGGTCAGCAGCTTTTTTGGTTCTGGTGGTTTGTATAACACTCTCCACTCCGGCTTTATATCGCCATGGAGCCCGAGCTCACGGCGCCACGGCGTTTCAACTCGCCCATCTAGCCTTGTCCTGTTAATCGCCTTTACACAGGCTCTGTAAAGGAGTTTACTACTGGCTGCCCCCAGAACCATGCTGGCTTCCCCTGTGCACTCTAAGAGCGGGCCTCCACAGTCACCCAGGTTTGGCGAGACGGTGAACTTGGGGAATGAGTCCCCGTCTGCTGGTCCTGTGCTGACTCCTGTGGTCGTTCGTCGCTCGTGAGTGCAGAACTCTATTTGTAGAGCTGACGGGCCACTCGTAGGGGTCTAATTCCCAACTGTGCTGCAAAGTTTTCTCTGTTGGTCAGCTCAGGTCCCGCAAGCCCCACCAGCTGCCCTAACTTAGTGACCCCCGCAGCAATCAGGATTCTGGACAAATCATGGGAGGTCTGGCTGGAGATGTCCAGACGGGCGCTGTGGACTAAAGGCTCTTCCAGCAACCAGTACAGGGATGAGCAGCTCTCTCTGTGTAGGATAAAAAGCTCCCATATTTTAAAGAGTCCCTTATAAAACACCGGCAGTCCCCCAAAGTCCAAAGTCCTAGTGTCCAATAAAAACAAGGCCCTGTCCAGTCCGTGTCCCTCCACAGTCTGCAGTACTCTGCTGACCGGTATCCTCCACACAATACTTTCAGGGCCAGTGAGCAGTCTTTCAATGAACTGCAGTCGAAAGACAGCAGTCCTGCTGGCCAGATGGACCAGTCCTTGTCCACCCTCATCCTTAGGCACGTAAAGAATCCCCTGTGGTAACCAAGTCCACCAGCATAGCCAACAGGTTTGCCAGGGGGTCTACACAGGCCAACTTGTGCCAAGGGGACGATGCAGCAAGGTTGTTAATGAGAGGCACACGGCCCCTATAGAACATTTTCGGGACCAGCCACTTGCATTTCAATAATCACCCTTTTATTCTTTCCATCACATCCTGCCAAAAATCCCTGTCTCCCAGGTACACCCCTAGGTATTTAAAACCGCCCTTCTTCCAGTGTAGGCCGTCTGGAAGTCTGGGCTCTTCACCCTTCCACTCCCCAACCACTCCCTCCCCAATCACTCTTACCCCAGTTAACTTTGGCAGAAGATAAAACCTGAAAATCATTTAAAATCCCACTCAGAACATCCACCTCCGCCTGGGAACCGACCATGGCCACAATGTCGTCTGCATACGCTGACACACAGAAGGACGTGCAGCAGTTAGGAAACCTAAAACCTGAAATCACTTCTCTTATTTTACATAAAAGGGGTTCTATGGCAACAAAATACAGGAACCCTGAGGGGCCACGGCCTTGTCTGATGCATCTGTGTACCTGAAAGGGGCGCACCAACCACCGTTAACCTCTAGCACACTCTCAATGCCACTGCACAACACCTTGATCATGGCTATGAAACAGGAGCAGAATTAAAGAACTGTCCGAATTAGATGAATGTTATCAGATATGGACCTACTGGGCACACAGTACACAGCAATGAAACTGGACGCCAGTTCTTCAGGTCAGCCAGGTCCCCCTTCTTCAGCAAGAGCGTGAGGACAGCCCTACGACAACTCAATGGAAGCTCTCCTTCCACCAAGCTTGCCCCGAGCACATCAAACACACCCTGCCCCAAAACAGACCAGAAGGACTTATAGAACTCTATGAGAAGACCGTTGATCCCTGGTGCCCTCCCATTCTCCATACCCTGGAGAGCTGTGTACAGTTGTGTACAATGCCCTGTCCAGAGTCTCAGCAGACCGCCGGGTTAACCTGGGCAACTTGTGAAGAAAACTTTCCTACAGCTCATGTGCCACTGACTGCTCACTGTTGTATAGCTTAGAGAAGAAGCTGACTGTCCGCTTACGAATTTCAGCAGGCTCCGACAGGAGATCCCCTGACTCCGTCCTCACAGCGTACATGAACCTTTTCTGTCCATTTTTCTGCTCAAGGCCGAAAAAGAACTTAGAGGGAGAGTCCATTTCAGACCAACAGGGCAGATAAGACACTGTGAGAGAACAGTACAGTGATGCTTAAAAACATAGAGCCGGTCCAGCCTAGCTAGTGAGAGCATGTGGTCCCTAAAACGAGTCCATGTGTACTGCCTCTGCTCTGTGTGGAGAGTCCTCCAGACGTCACACAGTTCACTAGCCTCCACCAGCTCACGCAGACGTCTGCAGGAGGCAGGGTGTGGTTCCATGTGATTTCTATCTATGTCATCAGCAGTGCAGTTAAATCACCACCCAGAACCAAGAGATCGTACACATCAGTGTTCACATCAGTGTTCTCCAACACACTGTGAAGGGTATCCATGAAGGCCAGCCTCTCCGTCCCCACAGTGGGCGCATAGACACAGATAAAAACAAAGACCTCATTCTCAAAACACGCCCCCACCTTTAACAGCCTCTCGGTTACTGTCTCCTCCACATCATAAGAACAGGAGATAAAACTCTTAGCAAATAAAACAGCAACCCCGCCACTCATAGAGGTGTGATGACTTAAAACAGCAAGCCCCTCCCACTCCTTAATCCAGTCCGCACTATTATTCACATCGCTGTGTGTTTCCTGGAGCAGAACCACATCCAGTCTCTTCTGTTTCACCAGCTCAAACACTTTAGCCCTCTTCCCACCATCCCTCGCTCCGTTCACATTCAGAGTGGAGATCTTAACCTTCCATTGTGTCGTGGGGTAAAAGGACCAGCTCACAGTCAAACCCAGCACAGTTAAAAGAGCTCTAACCCAGAGCATGTACACCATCAGTACCGTTCTTCCTGAGCCTGGTCAGTAACTTCTTCATCCGATACAGCTCCAGCTCAGTAAAGTCCTTCTCCCTCCTAAAATGACCAACATCATGAACAAACTGGGACCCATCCGAGATGCACCCAGTAACCTGCACCAGCTTCTGCCCTTTAGTGCGCTGCAGGAAGGCTTTGATCTCATCTGCGGTGTATACAGACGATGCCGTGTCCTCCAGTGAGCTCATAGACCAGCCGGAATGCAGCTGTCCATCGTCAGTGTCAGTATCATCGCCTCGCTCACTTTGCTTGGCCAGCGCACGTCCTATACTTCCTATACACTTGAGTCTTAAACACCGCTAAAGAGACCCTGCTAAACAGCGCTCACTCACGAGAGAGTTAGAGAGAGACAGAAAGACAGAATGAGAGAGAGCAAGAGTAAGAGACCGAGAGAGAGTGTGAGAGAGAGACAGAGAGAGAGACAGAGAGAGAGCGTGAGAGAGAGTGAGACAGAGAGAGATTTTGATTTTTAACAGAGACTTTTATTCAGTCACTTAAAATCATAATTATAAACACTCCACACATAACATGACGGGCCCCAAACAATATCAGCCCCAAGGACTGGCAAGGGCTAGCTCTCCCTCCACCACAGTGCAGAAACATCATTATAGCACCATTCAGAGTCAAACACTTCCAGGTTATTCATCGTTTTATAAAATCTAAACTCAAAAACAATCCTGGATTTCACCAGGGCAAGAAACAAAGTCAGAACATCAGAACCAGACCTGCCCTCCACTTTGTTTCTTCTGGAATTATACACGGCGAGCTTCGCCTGACCAACAGCAAAATTAAGCAGTTGCCATTTCGTTGTTTCTCTTCTATTATAACCGGCCCCCAAAATAAAAACATGTGACATAAAAACTTCCCCACACTTCCTGAGCAGGAGACTCAGTGGATCGAAGAGTGGGTTATGTCTGTCACATTCTGAGAAAAAGTGAAACGCCGTCTTTCTAAAACCAAAAAACACACATTTATCATCCACATGTGGGTTAATCACTGAACGAGTTCACAGCTACAGCCCCACGTAAAAATCTCCACTGGAGATCTCCAGATCTCTTTGTTACAGGGGCTTTATACAACACCCTCCAAACCGGTCTCTTGTCTATCCCCAGCCCAAGTTTTCCTCTCCACACTGCCCTGCCCTACCATTCAACACCGATTTATTAAACACCTTACAACACCGGTAGAGAACTTTACCTGAGGCTGTGCTCAAATTTATGCCTCGTAGTCCATTAAGATCCAGTAATGGACCAGATGTGTCTTTAAAATCAGGAGTGAGGCCAATGCTTGGGAAAGGATCCCCTTCATTGGGCACCGCACTCCCACTCCAGTAACTCTGTAGTAGAGACCAGTCCTCTGGGTCTAGTCGTTTCACCCACAGGTCGAGAACAGTCCTGATTTGGCGAACGGACCTCTGGCCTAAAACAGAAGCAACGACCTGGGCATCCCCCAGTCCAGGTCCAGCTACATCCACCAAATGCCACAGTTTTACTATGTTGGACATACACAAAGTCTGAATGAGGCCTGGTACTTCACTCGCAAGGTACTTCACTCCTCCAGCAGCCAGAAAAGGGAGGTGCTAGGTTCCAGTCTGCCAGTCGTAAACAGTGCCCTACACTTAAACACTCCTCGATAAAAGAGTGGTAATCCACTCGAGTGTAGCTGCTTACAGTTCATGAGGAACAGAGCAGTATCCAGTCCAAGGGCATCAGCCTCTCGCAGAATAATGCTGGTCACCTTCCTCCACACCAAGTCCACTGAGCCGGTCAGAAACTTTTTAATAACACCTTCCTCTTTGGCTAGAAAAAGCCTATGGTTCTGAAGCAGCCAGCATACAGTTCGCTTTGACGCAGTGTGAGGCTCGGTGTGGTTCCTGTCCAGATCATCATCCTCTGTACAGTTAAAATCACCACCCATAAACAAATAATCATCCGAACAGCAGTTCTGCAAAGCTGCACTAACATCATTAAGAAAACGAACCCTGTCAGAACCGTGGGAGCATAAACATTCACCAAGTACACTTTAAACCGCTCATACTGCGCTTTTATAATCATAAACCTACACTCTATAACATACTGAACCTCATAAGAGGCTGGCAAAAAATGCTTGGCAAAGAGAACAGCCACCCCTCCTCTGGTCGAGCTCATGTGACTGAAGAGAGCCTCTCCCTCCCACTCCCTCCTCCAATCAATCTCATTGTAATCATCACTGTGAGTCTCCTGAAGCAGCATAACATCAACGCCCTTCTGCTTAATGAATTCATATATCATAGCTCTTTTAGACACGTCCCGAGCTCCATTCAGTGCCCATCCTGATCCTACTCATTGAGGAGTGTGCATTTACGGAGCACAAGACCAGCAGCAGAGCGAGAAACAAGGAGAAGCTATGTGGTCTCAAAACCGTCCTCATTGTCAGTCTATAGTCCCAGTTTCGATTTCGGCACAATTTTCTTTAACCAGTAAATTTCCTGTACTGTAAACTGCTCCTCACCATCATTCTTCATTATTACTAGAACCGATTCAATAAACAGCCTGCGATCGGGAAAGTAGTCCTCAACCACCACCCCTTTCATGTTCTTCGTCCTCTGAAGAAATGACTTCATTTTATCAAAAGTGTACACACTCCTTCGGCTCCGCTGACTTTTAACGTCTGAGAGATCGCTATCCGAGTCACCCAGAGCACTGAGACCAGTATCCTCTCCTTGTTTCTCGCTCCGCACTCCTGCTACTCGCTGTGTCTTCCCCTTACTGTCACCAGGCTTAGCCCACTTCATCTTCCTTTTACCAGAGGGAGCTTTAAAACGGTGTCCTCAGCTACAGCGTCTCCTCTCCTAAAACAGATCCCACAGCAGCAATGGCTGCTGCACCAACTCGACATGAGAATTAGCACCAAGTCCATCACTTTCAGGCTCTAAGCACTCCTGTCCCACATCTGTCTTACTTCTGGTTCTAACAGCAGGTCCAGCTGCTCTACCCCCCTCCCCATCCTGTGTCTGTGTATCAGGATCTGCGTCGGCCACACAGTCTGCCCTGGGATCTGATGCCCACTCTCCAGCTGTACTGGGCCCAGCCTCCGTATCAGAGGCCTGGCCTGCGTCACCCCCCATGGGCCCAGAGTTTGAGGCCTGTGAGGGGCCTTCCTCAGCCTTCTCAGGGCACGAGCACCTCAGATGCCCCTCTTGTCCACACCCAAAGCATCTCATAGAGTCAGATGTGGCAAAAACCAAATAGTCAAAATCATCAATTCTAAACTTAAACGCCACATTCACCTCGTCAATGCTGTTCTTTAGGATCATATAGACCTGTCGTCTAAAGCAGACAACATGCTTCAACAGGGGGGATTTAAAACCGAGGGGGAGCTTTCTCATTTGAGACACTGGGTGACCGTAACGTGCCAGTTCTGCTGTTATCAGTTCGTCTTTAATGAAGGGCGGGACATTAGAGAGCGTTATTTTCCTCGCTGGGTGAATGAGAGGTGTTACAGGTGTAAACGTACCCTGAACAACAACGCCGTTCTGCACCATCGTGTTTACTTTTTTTCTTCATCATCTAGACCACCACAGCCCGCTCATCCTGGACACAGACACGATACTGTTGTACCCAACAACTTCTCCCACAGCTAAGCTGCACTTCTCCATGGAGCAGTTCACGTCAGGTGCTATTTTGATGCCGTGGCGGCGCCAAAGTTTTTCAAAACTCACTCTCCCCACCGCCACCATGGCGGCCGGCAAACTAATTGACAATAACTAACTGAAATGACTAATAGCTGTTTTAAATGTATTTATTTTTTTGTGCTAAATGACTTTTGAAATATTCAAATTTTCAAGTATTTAATTTCATTTTCAGTTGTGGCAGGATTGAACTGTTGCACAAATAGAGGTTTACATTTCCATTTTACTGTTTTAAATATAATATCCTTTTTGGACAGATTTGCCTCCTATAGATTATCTCTGATTTGATTAATTAAAAGAAATATAAAGACAGTTTTGTTTATATGGTCT